>JBBPOS010000492.1:0-21606 GCA_038091575.1 Leccinum subgranulosum
GTCATATGTTTTGGTAGTCTACTGTAGTACATTAGTCCATGTATTGTATTTAGAACCCAATATATATATTTGATTTCAATATTTTTGAATGATCTGGAGTGAACTGGAATTGTCTGGAAAGCTGGAACTGCCTGGAATTGCCTGGAAAATGAAAAAATACAAATTTCACTGGAAGTCTCTGGAAAGTCTGGAATGCTGGGATCTGGGATCCTGGAAGTGTCTGGCCAGTCCTGGCCAGAGGAGTACCTTTCTGGAAACTCTGGAAGCTCTGAAAGTACTGGCCAGTACTGGCCAGACCATGGCTAGTTTGCTGATGCACAATGGAACAACCGTCATGGACAACAATAATGGGCGGGTACTTGATGGGTACCATGGATTTCAACCGCAGTCCAACCTGCACTGGTACCCAAGCAGTACCCTTACTCGCAACCCGCATGGGTAACCTATACTAGTGCAAAACCCTTGTTATTTCTGGAAACTCTGGAAGCTCTGGAAGTACTGGCCAGTACTGGCCAGACCATGGCTAGTTTGCTGATGTGGTTGACACATTCAGTTTCTCTGTTGGTTTGAGGGTGATACACAGTGGATAAGGAGAGGTTGTATCTGAGGACATTTTTGAGTTCTCTAGCAAAGGACAAGAGGAGGTGGATTTAATCATAGTGAGGGAAGGAACAGTAGGGTGTGTGTTCGCCTTGCATTGCTGGCAAAAGAAACAACCCTCAATGTATTTACGAACGAACTGCACAAGGCCTGGCCACCAATACTTGACGAGTTGGCGGGTTTTAAGATAACCTAGATGGCTGGCAGAGGGGTGATCATGAGAACGAGCGACGATGTCGTGGCAAAGAGAACCAGAATCAGGGATATAGACCCAATGCTGGTAGTTGAGGAGACCCCCGTCAACCTGCCAGTCAGAGAGGCGAGAGCAGAAGGCAGGGAGAATGGTGCCATCAAGGGCCTGGAGGGCATTTTGGACAAGGACATCGTCACCAGAAGAGGAGGCAATGAGATCACGTAGAGTAGTATTGATGACCCGGACAAAGAGAGATGGGAGAAGGAGAGTGACATCCTCATTGTCAGGGGAGACGGAAAGCTTATCTGGTCAGCGAGAAAGGGCATCTGGGCCGGTGAGTGCAGACCCCGGGACATGGGTAATCTTAAGATCAAAGTCAGCGAGGTCAAGAAGCCAATGGGCTTGACGACGATTCAAATGTTGGGGGCTGCAGAAGAAGGTAAGGTTTTTGTAATTTGTAAAGACTTGGACTGGAAAAGGGGATCCGCAAAGGTATTGGCGCCAGGCTTTAAGGGCACGGATGACGGCAAGTATTTCGTGATCATAGATGTCATAGTTACGTTCCGCAGGAATGAAGGACTGGGAGAGATATAAACATGGGTGCCAATCACCATTAGAGTCGGTTTGGAGAAGGATTGCTCCAGTGGCATTGCGAGAGGCATCGGTAGCTATAGCAAATGGGGCGGAGAGATCAGGGAGATGGAGGACTGGTTTGGAAAGGAAGGATTGCTTAAGGCAGTCAAAAGAAGATTGACAAGCAGTAGACCAGTCCCATGATTTATCCTTCTTAGTGAGGTCGATGAGAGGATGGGCGATGTCAGAGTAGTGATCAATGAAACGACAGTAGAAATTGGCAAAACCTAGGAAGGAATAGATGGTTTTGACTATGGTGGGAGTAGGCCAGGAGGCAATTCCGTCTAGTTTGACGGGATCCATGGCAAGAGTTCCAGGTTTGACGATCATCCCTAGGTATTCGACTTCAGCAGTAGTGAAATTACATTTTTCGAGACGAAGGTAGAGGTCTAATTCTGTCATCCGTTGGAGGACACGTCTGGTATGCTCGGAATGAGTAGCGTCATCAGGGGAGAAGATCAGGAGATCATCCATGTAAATTACAAGCCATCCTTTGGCAATCATGTCACAGAAGGAATCGTTCATGAATCGCTGGAAAGTAGAAGGGGAATTATTCATGCCAAAGAACATGACCGTAGGTTCGAAGAGGCCTTTATGAGTGATGAAGGCACCCTTCCATTGATCTCCATCCTTGATGCAGACGTTGTTGTAACCCCATTGAATGTTGAATTTGGTGAAGACCTTAGCTCCTTTGAGTTTATTGATTAGATCTGAGATGAGGGGAAGAGGGTAGGCGTCGCGAGTGGTGTGGGAGTTTAGATATCAATAGTTCTGACAGGGGCGAAGTTTACCATCCTTTTTCTTTACAAAGAAGAACAAAGAGGCTTGGGGGGATTTGGAGGGTTTAATCTTTCCACTATGAAGATTTTCTTCCAGGAAGGTTTCCATGGCCTTCTGTTCGTCAGGTGAGAGGGGGTATACCTTTCCTATTTTAGGGACAAAGGTATCGTCGAGGTTTATTACATGATCATAGGGATGAGAGGGTGGAAGGCGCAAGAAAGCTTCTTCAGAGAAGACAGATGAGAAAGCTGCATATTCTGGGGGGAGGGTGACTTTGGGTTTGAATTTCTCCGCTTCGACAGCTAGGTTGGTAGTGGTGGTAAAACGAGCGACTAGGGGAGATCTTTTAGAGTGTTGCTAGCTGCATGGTGTGAGGTCTGTGGAGAGAGCATGTTTGTCAAGGACAAGAATAAGAACGAGTAACTTCCCCAATCATCCCATGGTAAGGTTCAAAATTGCACAAAATTTCTCAAGGATTTTTTCTAAGTTACAAGTGGCAAGCTGCTGCAAACACATATGACTGGTTCCAAAGATTCCAAAATGTAGATTAACAATTAATTGTATATGCTTTGCAAATGTTTGATTATCATTGTCTGATGTGATAAATCCCGGAATACAGATTCCATAAGTCGTGAGTCTTATTGATCTCACTGATGATCACTGGACCTAGTATTGCCACAGTTCCAGTTTTCCTGGGAGTTTCAAACCAAAACTGGTATCAGTTCTCTGCTGACTAAACCAAACCAAACCTGCAGAAAAATATAGTTGCTCGAACTGCCAGTGTGAGTGACTCCAGTTCCCATTTCAAAACTGGTCTGAACCCAAAACCACATGGCAATTGCCATGTAGACATGATATGGGCATGTGGTACTGTAGCCGTCTGTATGGAGGCAACAGTAATGTGTAATGCAGGGGTCATTGCATTGCTAAATATAACACCATAATGGGGGGTCTGTTGCCTATTTTTGAGGCGTAATACAGGTTTGACTGGGTCATTGCCAACAATGGCAACACGTAACACATAACACAGGGTTCAGTTGCTAGTGATCATAATGCATACTATTTACATGAATGAGTATCTAGTCTGAGTCAAAGTTTACAATGTATGCCCATATGTCTTCATACTCTCCCGCAGCTATCAAGGTGTCATCTGGCCCTTTTTCTGAGCTTTCAACGCAATGTGCCAAGATCATGTCAACATGCACAGGGATGTCAACACCCTCCAAACCAAGTGCATCGTGAATCACTGCACTTGATCGGACATCTGCATCATCATCGGCCTCGTAGTGTCCAGCTAAACCTCCTCGACTCCATGGACTACACTCATTCAATTTTTGATCTCATCGTGAAGGGTGTGGTGCATATGGAGGTATTCAGTCAGAGCTGCCTGAGCTGCCTTGCTTGTAAGACATTCGGCAGACAAATTCAAATTCCAGTCCTTGATACGGCAGCGTTCCCAGGACTGCGGCAAATGTGTCAGAAAGGTATAAGAACTAGGGAGAA
Source organism: Leccinum subgranulosum (assembly GCA_038091575.1). Taxonomy (NCBI): domain Eukaryota; kingdom Fungi; phylum Basidiomycota; class Agaricomycetes; order Boletales; family Boletaceae; genus Leccinum; species Leccinum subgranulosum. The sequence goes on from JBBPOS010000492.1 coordinate 3,710, forward strand.
CTTGAAGGCCTACCTTGTGAACTAATTCACGTCCAAATGATCCCATCATAAAGTTATACACAGCAAAAATGCCAGCTATGGATGCATCTCGTAAGACCGGGAGCGATGTTGTAAACTTGACCTGCCCTGTAGTTAGACTACTATTGATCTGTTTTTGATGTGAATCAACCAGATATTCAGTCTGGTGCTGCCTGAGACGATGCTTGATAACACAGTTGAGACCAACATCAGCAGATTGGAACATTCTAGTGCTTAGTAAGAGAACCATAGTGAGAGACAGAACACCACATAAAATGCTACATACAACTGGCAGGAACAAAACAAAGAATAACATGTGGGAATTCATTAAAAATGTACGAGTGGAACTGTTCACCAGTATGGACTAGATAGCAGTCGAGATACACAATTGATGTTTGATTGTCATCAAGGTCAGGATCAACCTCAATAACATGGCGATGATAGGGTTCGAAGATACGTTCCACCTAGTGAATTAAAGTCCAGTTTGGTCCAGTTTTTTGACCAAAATTGAGGCAACCAGACCAAGACCGGTTGAAAGGGGTTCGAAAATGATCACAACCAAGACCGAGATCGGTAGCAACTGGTTGAAAGACCAGTTTTAACCAGTTGCAACTGAAACCAGTCTCGCACTCAGGGGTGTGTGACTTTCACACTTAGTGGTGGCTATATTAGAGGTAGTATGGAATGTTAGCTTTAATCTGAACTAATTTCTACATGAATTAGATAAAATCTGATGGGGATACAATCATTTTTGAGTTATCGATGATTTGATCACTTGATCTATGTGTAGATGGCATGTGATCACGTGTGATTTACTATTACAGCTGGCCCAGATAGGGTTGGATGTAGACTTGGAGGGGGGAACAAAGACTAAGGATGAAGGATTGGTTGAGCAAGCGTAATGCCTGGCGAGACCCTAAGACTAAGTATACTTTGAGAAGGAACTCATGAAGAGTCACATCACTCGAAGACTAAGGGACTGAGTATACACCCGAGAGGGCAGAGGATCAAAGAGTTCCCTATCGAGCCTCACTTCCACCGAGTTCATGACGGCTTCCTCTCGAGCGTTCAATGGAAGGGAAGATGCCGAGGGGGTCGACATGAGAGAAGGAGAAGAGGGAGGGGACTAGTAAGCTGGATCAATGTTCTCCAGATGTTCCTTGTCATCGCTGGTCACTGAGACTGAATTATGGACCACCTCAATGGCGTCTACTGCTGCCTTCAATTGATCTCCTCAGATCCTAAAGGAGAGGGTGGGGGCGGGGAAGGGATGAAAAGGGAAGGTATTTCAGGAGGAAAGAGGAGGGTCACCTGTGGACTGACTGCTTCTAATTCAGCAGAAATGTGGACGTGAAGAGGAGAGTGTGGAAGGCCAGGAGGGGAGGAGGGAATAGTGAGAGGGAGAGAATAAAGGGTCATCTTAGCCAGAAAGCGATTGAGGTCAGTGACAAACTCAGTCATCCCGAGCTGATGCATGGTGGAGAGGAGGTGTTCATTGATCGCTTTGTGGATAAGGATGATCTAGGAGGAGAGAAATGCTGCATGAGAGTCAGAAGAATTTCTTAAATTGGAAGCAATGTCTCCAAGGTGAGAGGCATGCATGTAGGCATTGTACAGAGAGTGGAGAGGGGATTTGACATCGGCATAGGCATAGATGTCTTTGGTGTAACGAGCATCTTGTAGATACACACAAAGCTTTTGCAGATCCTTAGGGGAGGCATCATCAGTCCTCAGCTTACTGGCATAGAGAGGAACATCGACAGCTTGTATATGATAGATATTTGAGCGAGCAGGAAGGGGAGAGGAGTCAATGTGCCAAGAGATAGCTGGCTCGTTATCTAGAGTCTGGGTGGTGGGAGAGGAAGGAGGGGACTTGAGATCACTCGGACCCAGAGGCTTTCCACTAAGAGGGCTAGGGAGACGACCTCGAGCCAAAGGACTGGTAGGAGAAGGAGAATAGCACGAAAAAGGGGGTGGAGAAACAGAAACAGAAGATACAGAAGAAATTGAGTCGGAAGGGACATAGCTAGACATTTGGTACGAAGGAGAGAGAATGGTGTTAGGATGAAGGGTTGTTTTTGGAAAAAGCAACAGGATGGAGTTTTTTATAGGCGAGGAGGATTGTTTTGGCATGTTTTAGTTCTCGTTTAGGGATCCAGGTATTTTCTTTGGCCATGTATCCTTTCCATCGGATCAGATAAAGATGGTTGTTAAGGGGGCCTTTGTGACAAATGATCCGAAGTATTTTGAATTCCTCTTTGCCCTCAATAAGGTCAGGAGGTGGGGTGGGGAAGTTTGGGCCATGTACGGGGTTTTTGCAATAGGGCGATAAAAGGGAGGCATGAAATACGTTGTGGATGCTCCTCATTTTAGGGAGGTACAGCTGATAGGTGATGGGAGATAGGACTTGGGTGATGGTAAAAGGTCCTTCTCGTTTCGGAGCAAATTTTCTAGAGGTAAGGTTTCATTTCAGGTTTTTGGCTTCGAGCCAGACCTTGTCTCCCTTGGAGAATGGACCAAATCCTCTACCATTTCTAGCAGACATAACTTGTCGAGTGAGCTCATGTACTATGAGGGCTTCGTCTTAGGTGGCAAAAAGGGTTTTGAGTCTGGATTCTATCGCAGGGAGATTGGTTTCGGCATGACAGTAGGGAGGGGACGGGTTCAAATCCCATCATGAAAAAGGGGGATTTCCCGGTTACAGAATAGAGGCAATGATTGTGAGCGAACTCCGCTTGAGTGATTAGATCCAACCATGTGGTGGGGTTATCTCCACAAAGAATCCGAAGGTAGATCTCGACCTCTTGGTTAACATGTTCAGTTTCTCCATTAGTTTGAGGATGATAAGCAGTGGATAAAGAGAGGTTGTATCCAAGGACCTTTCCGAGTTCTCTAGCGAAAGAACAGGCAAACTGTGGGCCTCAATCAGAAATAATTTTATCATATAGTCCGAAGCGTTTGTAGACTTTGTGAAAGAAAAGAGTGGCTATCCCTTCGGTGGTGATAGTTTTCTTGGTAGGACAGAGAATCACCCCTTTTGTAAGCCCATGGTCCACCATGACCAGTAAAGAGTCAAACCTGGAGGAAGATGGGAGGTTGGTGATGAGATCGCAAGAGATCTGTTGGAAGGGGTGAGAGGAGGTAGACTTAATTGGGGTAAGAGGGGAAACGGTTGAATGGGTATTTGCTTTGCATTGCTGGCAGAGGGAACAACCTTCGACGTATTTGCACACGAACTGCGCAAGACCCGGCCACTAATATCCGGCAGCGATGAGTTGGCAGGTTTTAAGATAGCCTGGGTGGCCGGCAGAGGGGTGATTATGAGAACGAGCAATGATGTTGTGGCGAAGGGAACCAGAGTCAGGGATGTAGACATGGTGTTGGTAAGTGAGGAGGCCACTATCAACTTGCCAATCAGAAAGGTGGGAACGGAAGGCAGGGGAAATGGTGCCATTGAGAGCCTGAAGGGCATTGTGGACAAGGATATCATCTCCTGAGGCAGAGGTGATGAGATTCCGTAGGGTAGTGACATGGACAAAAAGGGATGGGGGAAGGAGGGTGATGTCTTCATTTTCAGGGGAGAGGGAGAGCTTGTCAGGTCGGCGAGAGAGGGCATCAGGTCCTGCAAGTGCGGAGCCAGGGACATGGGTAATTTTAAGGTCGAAGTTGGCGAGATCAAGAAGCCAGCGGGCCTGACGGCAATTCAGATGTTGGGGGCTGTGGAAGAAAGTGAGGTTCTTGTGATCTGTAAAGACTTGGACAGGGAAGGAAGACCCTCAAAGGTATTGGCACCATGCTTTAAGAGCATGAATGACTGCAAGCAATTCTCGATCATAGATATCGTAGTTTCATTCTGCAGGAATGAAGGATTGGGAGAGATAAGAGCATGGATGCCAGTTGCCATTGGAGTCGGTTTGGAGAAGGATTGCTCCAGTGGCATCGCGAGAGGCATCAGTGGTGATGGCGAATGGGGCAGAGAGATCTGGAAGGCGGAGAACTGGTTTGGAAAGGAAAGAATGTTTGAGGCAGTTGAAAGATGATTGGCAAGCAGCAGACCATTCCCATGGTTTGTCCTTCTTAGTGAAGTTGATAAGGGGACGGGCGATATCAAAATAGTGGTCAATGAAGCATTGATAGAAATTCTTCAGCAGTAGCAAAGTTATATTTTTCTAGGTGAAGATGGAGATCCAGCTCTGTCATTCTCTGGAGGATGCACTTGGTATGTTCAGAGTGGAAGGCATCGTCAGGGAAGAAGATTAGGAGGTCATCCATATATAACCCCATCAAACATCAAATTTGGTGAAGACTTTGGCCCCTTTGAGTTTATCGATGAGGTCTAAAATGAGGGGAAGAGGGTAGGCATTGTGGGTGGTATGGGAGTTGAGATATCGGTAATCCTGGCATGGACGAAGTTTGCCATCCTTTTTTTTCATAAAGAAGAAAGAGGAGGCTTGGGGGGACTTGGAGGGTCTAATCTTGCCGCTGTGAAGGTTCTCTTCTAGGAAGGATTCCATAGCCTTCTGCTCATCGGGGGAGAGGGGATACACCTTCCTGATTGTAGGGATGAAGGTTTCATCAAAGTTTATTGCATGATTGTAAGGGCGAGAGCTGAGGGTGGGAGACGCGAGGAAGCTTCCTTGGAAAAGACAGACAAGAAAGCAGCATATTCTGAGTGGAGAGTGGTTTTGGATTTAGATTTTTCTGCTTCAACTGTAAGATTGGTAGCGGTGGTAAGACGAGCAACTAGGGGAGATCCTTTAGGAATAAAACGAGAACCACATCTCATTACTCGGCAGAGGACTCTGTTGACTGTAGCTTCTTTGAAGAAACTCCCCAGAGACCTCAGAATGCGACCTATGGTATATATAGGATGCCTGCCATTTTATGGCACCCTCAGTCTGATTGTTTCCATTCACGCATGTCCCGTGTCCATGGTGGAGCACGCCTGCATAAAGAACGCCGGCTGTTGGTTAGATTATGCTCAGTCAACCAAATGATATGATTGTGATTTAAGCAAACAACTGACACCCATGGCAAGACAGTAGTTGGTGTCTTGTGTTTGTCATTGTGAGTAGACTCGGAGAGAGGTGGTACAGGTGGACCAGAAATTATCTTCGCTTCATTGATGTAGGGAGTCAATGATGTTGTTAACGGGAAAATGATGCTTCGAAGGTGGTCGTAACTTGGTTTTTGTGAGAATGAGAGATTGCAAGTATACAAAAGTATGGTCAAGAGTTCAGTGGGCATATTGGGAAAGCGTTCAGTTGTAACTGCCTTCTTTACTTGACAGATGGTTGAGTTCAACAAGCAAGCGTGATTTCCCGGAAGTGTCAACCAAGGTAATGATGTGGATGCGCGAAGATGGATGCCTGTAGCGCTTTGCTATACCACAATCAATCAAAAAAATTGTATCATTAAAGCCCTCAATGCTCATGAGCACATTTTGTGGCTTGATATCACAATGAACCAAGTGGCAAGAATGAACGTATTTGAGGAGGATATCTGAGGTGAATTAAGTAAGCATATGTGACAGACCCAACATCTATATCAACTGACCATTTGTAGTCCCAAACCAGCGACATGGTGCAGTTTCAGTATGCCACCAGGAGATGCTTCAAGTACCTTGATAAGACCCTTCTTTGCCGAACCAATGGGTGCAGGGAAGTCCAGTGCTGCCTGCGAGCTCGCCAAGAACTTGGTATTCATGTTCCAGATGAGTCTCACAAGACCCACTCTTGCTAGACATTGATTCGAACTTGATGGCAATAGCTTGCTTTGTAATTATGTCCTCTGCGCCATAAACTGTAGCTGCCCCATGTTTGCTGCCGCATTGGTAAGTCAGTGAGTTTCAAACTCCAACTTTTGAACATTTCACTTACCATAGGAGCTATTTCCAAGCACTTCATTTAGTACATATCTACCATCAACTCTCACTACTTCTCTTGTAAACGACTTGGGTCCAAGCATCCTTGCAAGTTGCAGACTGCAGTTTCTGACAGTTTTTTTTAGTGACTTTTCGACGATGTTTCAGAGTTTAATGGCATCAGCAGTTTCAGCCTGGAATCAATGTTACATGTGCTGATGGAGTCGCACTGCTATCAGTACTGGAATCATACAAGGAATCATATGAGGAATAAACTGGTCAGTGGCCTCACCGGATATGCACACTTTGACTGGCTGTTCTGGAGATTGCCACACCAAGTAACTTGGTCCAATGCTGGAGCACACCACCTCTCTGAGGGAGAATCTCAGTTCATCTTCTCACATGTGTGAAAAGCCTTGATCAATTCTTTTGTCTGTATTCCAACTATACTGGCTATATGCAGCTGCCAGCTGGCTTATCTCCCTTTTTTGACCCCTATGAAATTCCTCTAAATCTATTTCAGTGAAATTCAATGCCTAAGTGAAATTTGATATGTAAGTCCCACAAAAGAGAGCAAGAAAGGCTCTCCCCTTTGAATCCACATCACCCGATGCTGTTAGCTGTTGATTCCCCAGGCCCTCAATACTCGGCACAATCCTTCTTAATGACCGTATATCATATGCAGATGAAACTATACCCAACTGCACCATTTTCTAGCTTATCACTTCACAGGAACTCTACAGAATTACCGCCTCCCACCTTATTACATAGGGCACATTCCAGCGGCGCAGGACTCAGAGCCAAGTCGGCCATTACATCGGCCATCACACTGGCAAGAGGCCCACTTCGTTCACCTGCTCTAAGCGAGGCAAACATCATTAAATTATCTGCCACCCCGAAGTCTCACATTTCTATGGAAGCAAGTGTTACGCCACACCAACCTGCTGCTCTCCTCTCGATCGTTTCACAATGCTCTCCACCTACTAGTAGTACGTATCATGAACCCCTCACCTTGAGTGTTACAGGGACTTATCCCCATTGTTCAGAATCATTCAGGAACTTCTTGCGGAACTTCAATCTATGCAGTATTGATGATAATTCAAGTGATGACATTCAGCATCAGCAAACTAGGTTTCCTGGTATAGTTGCTTCAGGATTTTACAGGATTCTACAGGGCTTTACAGGGCTTACAGGCTTGTCCAGCCTCACTAATATTTTTAATATATACTTACAAAACATAGCAAATAACGCATAACTAAACCAAATACAACACAATAAACCAAATACAATACAACAAACCAGATATAACAGAACTAACCAAATACAACACAACAAACCAAATACAATACAACAAACCAAATACAATACAACAAACCAAACACAACATAACAAACCAAACATAATACAACACAAGTAATTAATGACTAGGCACACTAACCAAAACTAACAAAACAGGAATCCTAACTTGCATTATCCAATGGCTTTGCCAATATCCCTAACTCCCCTTAACATTTTTTTGCCTCCTAACCAAATCTAACCAATGTCTTTGCCAATATCCCTAACCCCCCTAACATTGTTTGCCTCCTAACAAAATCTAACCAATGTCTTCACCAATATCCCTAATCCCCTCTAACATTGTTTGCCTCCTAACCAGATCTAACCAATGCTTCACCAATATCCCTAACCTCTCTATCATTGTTTTGCCTCCTAACCAGTCCTAGCTAATATAGTTGCCAATATTTCTAACCCAGACTAACATTGTGTTGCCTCCTAACCAGTCCTAACCAATCTTTGTCTCCTGACCAAGACTAAACAATTTTTTTTGCACTTACCCCAGACTAAGAAAAGATTCCCATGAGTGGATTACATTATCCCTGATTTTGTCCGATTTTTCCCACTGCTTCCTGGCTTCACAAAAGCTAATCCATGTTGTATCAGCATAAATATCAAAAATGGCTATATCTCAGCAGTGCGATGTCTGATCCTGGTGATCTAATGGTTGGATGGAGGCTATTCATCCCCTCCACATATCATTCAGTGGTGTCAAACCACAGCTCAGACACCTTTGGATGCAATAAGCACAAATGCTTAATCACAATGTCTTCAAAAATGACATCAGACACTAAAATGGTGATATCTCAGTCGTTTTTGCACCTAATCACATGATCCATGATTCATATGAAAGGTATTCTCCCATGGTACCTCTGATATAGCCAGCGCTAAGCGCATAATTCCCACAGTACAAATTTGCGAACCACATTCTTGATCAGTGTCTGGGCTGTGCTTGGTTAGGACTTGGTTAGATTCTTGCCTTGTTAGTTCTGGTTAAGGTGCCTCAAAATGCTTTGTTAGTGTTTGGTTAGGATCACTGCTTTGTTAATTGGGCATAGTATGCCTGGACAAGCTTGGTTAGTGTCTAGTTTGGAGTCATGCCTGGTTATATCTGGTTAGTATGCCTTGGCATGCTTAGTTAGTGTCTGGTTAGGATTCCTGCCTGGTTATGCCTGGTTAGTGTGCCTGGTCCTTCTTGGTTAGTATCTGGTTAGGATTCATAATGCTTGGTTAGTTGGAGTTAAGATTCCAGCTTTGTTATGTCTGGTTAGTGTGCCTGGTCATGATTGGTTGGTATCTAGTTCGGATTCCAGCTTTGTTATGTCTGGGGAGTGTGCCTGGTCATGATTGGTTAGTATCTGGTTAGGATTTCAGCTTTGTTATGTCTGGGGAGTGTGCTTGGTCATGTATAGTTAGTGTCTAGTTAGTGTGCCTGGTCATCTGTAGCAAGATGTGTAGCCAAATGTGTCAAGCAATGTAGCAGAAAGATTTAGCAGAATTTGTGTTGTGTTGCTGACATAAGTTGCCTCATTTGTGTTGTATTGCTTACAAATTGTAAAATTTCAAAGTCAGCAGCCACCAGGATATAAACCCAGCACTCTTCAATTTTAGTTCCCACACTCTTTCTTCCCTCAACCACCACTATCCCTCTTTATCACTACACCATAACAACACAACAACAATCCATTCCATTATCCTTCCTCATCCACTCTTGTATATGACTATTTATTGTTATCTGATAAGTGAATCACTACTTTCCCTTATTCAGTTACTAACTTAGCTGAAGTTTTCTTTATAGACTTTGCATTCTGATTGGCAGTAAGTGTTATGTTGTTGTCTTTTATTCAATGACTACATTTTCTTCCCTTTTCTTTGTAGACTTTGTGTTAGTATATTGTTGGTCTGTATGATATCTATAGTAGAGTGCATCTGTATATTGTAATACCCAAAATATATTTCATTTTACTATTTTGATATGAGCTGAGAAAAAAGCTAGCAAGATCTAAATGATAATCTGTAGAAATCACCCAGCCCCTATAATCCTTGACAGTCCCTGTAATGCTGGACAGATCCTGTAATCCTGTACAGCCCCTGTAATCCTGTACAGTCCTGTACAGTCCTGTACAAAAGGGACATACCTGAAGCACTGTAGAATCCTGAACGGGCCGTACAGGCCTGCCCTAGTTTGCTGATGATTGCACCTGCAGTACCGCGAGCAGAAAAGATGTCTGGCATAAAGGAGAAGACGTTGCCTGCTTGGATAAAATTTTGACCCAATAGCATGACGAGTCTCTTACTATAACACATTTCTGTTTCCATCATCTAGCTGAATAGATGGCTCGAGTTGAGAGAAACGACTCCCACTCGGTGTGAACTCAAAGGAAGTGTTACAACTGTCTCCTGAGTTCACTCTATGTCTTTTCTCTCTCTCTTTTTGCTTTGCTTATCACCTCTACTTTGTCTTTACCTTGTATCATAGATCTCAGGCGATTTCTCATCTTGTTTCACATTGCCGATGATCCGATATTCCCCTCTCCAAGTTATCCCTATCTCTGTTTTTATCTTCTGACTCATGATGATGTTGTTGCTTCATCAGCTATCTGTCATCATTCATTCTCTGACTCATGATGACGCCTTTGCTTCATCATCCATCTGTCATGTATGATTAATCCTCCGCAGCTTCCTACTCATCTACACTGTGGATAACGCGTTCCTTCCTCGCAATTCCATTGTATTCCATCTCTTTAGTACTTAAGGACTATCTTGTTGTTTGTAAACACTAAGCTAGAGCTACTTGGAATATCACCCAGTTCTCGGCCAATCTTTGAGTCTTTTCGTCCCTCAGTCCCTTTGATCCTCTGCCCTCTTGGGTGTGTCCTTAGTCCTTAGTCCTCGAGTGATGCAACTCTTCGTGAGTTTCTCCTCGATAAGTACACTTAGTCTTCGGGGCGCCAATATCTTCACGGATCCCCTTTCCCGGTCCAAGTCTTTACAGATCACAAAAACCTCACCTTCTTCCATAGTCCCCAACATTTGAACCGCCATCAAGCTTACTGGCTTGTTGATCTCGCTGACTTCGACCTTACAATCACTCATGTCCCTGTATCTGCACTCACTGGGCCTGATGCCCTATCTCGCCGACTGGATAAACTCTCCATCTCCCCTGACAATGAAGATGTGACCCTCCTTCCCCCATCTCTCTTTGTTCGGGTCATCGATACTACCCTACATGATCTCATTTCCTCCACTTCTGGTGACAATGTCCTTGTGCAAAATGCCCTCCAGGCCCTCGATGGCACTATTCCCCTTGCCTTCCGTTCTTGCCTCTCTGATTCGCAGGTCGACGGGGGCCTACTTACCTACCAGAATCGGGTCTACTAGTTTATCCCTGACTCTCGTTCTCTTCACCGCGACATCGTCGCTTGTTCTCATGATTATCCCTCTGCTGGCCATCTGGGTTATCTTAAAACCCGCCAACTCATTGCCGCTGAATACTGGTGGCCTGGTCTTGCCCACTTTGTTCGTAAATATATTGAAGGTTGTTCCCTTTGCCAGCAGTGCAAGGCAAACACCCACCTGTCCGTCCCTCCCCTCGCCCCGATCAAATCCACCACCTCCCATCCCTTCTAGCAGATCTCCTGTGATCTTATCACTGACCTTCCCTCTTCCTCCAGCTTTGACTCCTTGTTGGTCATGGTCGACCACGGGCTTACAAAGGGGGTGATTCTCTGTCCTACCAAGAAAACCATCACTGCCGAAGGAATTGCCACTCTTTTCTTCCACAAAGTCTACAAACGCTTCGGACTATATGATAAAATCATATCTGATCGAGGCCCACAGTTCGCCTCTTCCTTCACTAGAGAACTCGGAAAGGTTCTCAGATACAACCTCTCTTTATCCACTGCGTATCACCCTCAAACCGACGGAGAAACTGAACGTGTCAACCAAGAGGTCGAGACCTACCTTCGGATCCTTTGTGGAGACAACCCCACTATGTGGTCTGATCTGATCACTCAAGCGGAGTTCGCTCACAATCATCGCCTCCATTCTGTAACTGGGAAATCCCCCTTCTTCCTCATGATGGGATTCGAACTCCATCCCCTCCCTACTGTTATTGCTGAAACCAACCTCCCTGCAGTCAAATCCCGACTCAAAACCCTCTCTGCTGCCCAAGATGAAGCTCTCACCGCACATGAGCTTGCACAACAGGTTATGTCTGCCAGAAATGGCAGAGGATTTGTTCCATTCTCCAAGGGAGACAAGGTCTGGCTCGAGGCCAAAAACCTCAAACAAGATCTCACCTCCAGAAAGTTTGCCCTAAAATGAGAAGGACCTTTTACCATCACTCAGGTCCTATCTCCCATCACCTATCAGCTGCGCCTCCCTAAAACATGGAGCATCTACAACGTGTTCCACGCCTCCCTCTTATCGCCCTATCGCGAAAACCCCATACATGGTCCGAACTTCCCTGCTCCACCGCCTGATATTATTGAAGGCAAAGAAGAATTTGAAATACTGCGGATCCTGCATCACAAAGGTCCCCTTAACAACTGTCTTTATCTGATCCGATGGAAAGGATACACGGCCGAAGAAGACACCTGAATCCTAGAACGAGAACTAAAACACACCAAAACAGCCCTCCTCGCCTATAACAAAGCCCATCCTATTGCATTCCCAAAAACAAATCCTTTGTCTTAAACCAACACTGTCTTCTCACCATTCCTCAAAAATGTCCAGCTATGTTCCCACAGATTCTATTTCTTCTGCATCATCCATCTGTCATGTATGATTAATCCTCCGCAGCTTCTTACTCATCCATACTGCGGATGATGTGTCCCTTCCTTGCAATTCCATCGCATTCCATCTCTTTAGTACTTAAGGACTATCTTGTTGTTTGTAAACCTTAAGCTAGAGCTACTTGGAATACCACCCAGTTCTCGGCCAACCTTTGAGTCCCTTCGATTCTCTGCCCTCTTGGGTGTGTCCTTAGTCCTTAGTCCTCAAATGACGGGACTCTTCGTGAGTTCCTTCTCAATAAGTACACTTGGTCTTTGGGTCTCGCCAAGCGTTACACTTGCTCGGCCAATCCTTCGTCTTAGCCTTCGCCCTCCAAGTCTACATCCAACCCTATCCGGGCCAGCTGTAATAGGAAGAACACTCACCAATAGCGAACATCACAACAAGCCAAATGTATAACACCATAGTCCCTCACGATTGAATCACCCAATCTGGATGAAAAGATAAAACATATTGTACTTGTTATCGTCAACCTTTTTTTCTCTCTTTCCATCATTCCTCTGTTGGGCAAGGTCAGACCCAATGGAATGAATAGTCTCCTTGTGCTCAAGTAGAACCTTCTTTTTGGAAACCTCCTGTATGTTTTCTTCAATACTGGTGGTGGCGGTACTAATACTGTCATCCATTTCCTTTGCCTCTCGAAGTTTTTGAGCATGGACAGGGGCCATCTCCCACAATGTAAATGCAATTTCCGTTCTTAATCATAGACAGTTGATGGGCAATCATGATCGTCGTTCGACTGACTGCAGCCTTGTCAAGTGCATCCTCTATGATTCCCTCCGACTGTATGTCAAGAGCCGATGTCACCTTGTCAAGAAGTAGAATTCAAGGATCAGACACGATCACACAAGCAATTGCTATGCGCTGTTTCTGGCTACCAGACAAAAGGAAGCCACATTCCCCAACCATTGTATCGTACCCTTTCGGCAACTTGGAGATGAATCTGTCTGCGTTTGATTTGATACATGCCTCTTGGATCAGTTTGAATTTCACCTCCTCCGATACATGCTCATAAGGTGTATTGATCAATCTGTGTGCAACATTGCCACTGATGGTAGTAGCGAAAAGCATGGGTTCCTGGGAGACAAGACCAATCTGACAGTGCAACCAGTTGATGTTCAAGTCACGGATATCTGTGCTATTGAGCTTGATAGATCCGCTCAAAGGATCATAGAATTGTTCGATGAGTGAGATTATGGTCGATTTGCTGAAACCCAAAGCACCAATGAGGGTGGCATTCTCACCTGCTTTGAATGTGATATTGATGCCTTTGACAATAGACACATCAGGGCAAGAAGGATAATTAAACTTGATGTCTTCCAGAATGATTTTGTCTAGGAGTTTCTTTGGTTTGAGACCACCAGAATTGGCAGAATTAATGTCGGGGATGCACTCAATAGTGGCAAACAACTTGGCAACTGCTGTTTGGCCATATGTGACAACTATGGGATCAATTGAGTGAGAACATCAAGCAAAAATTAAGATACCGACCTTGTATCCTGGGTGCCAACAAGGCCAGAGAGAAAAAGGTGAGCAAAATGGCTAGGAATACATTAATTACTTTGCTGGCATTAGCTGTTGAAGGAAATATGAGTAAGTTCAAGTTGGCTATCCTAAGTCTCACAGCTCACCAAGACCCTCATTTATTAGTGTAGTGCCAAACTGGAAAGTTAAAAAGTTGTCAGCAATAAAAGTACATAAATGATGGGTGACATACCCAATGCATAGGCAGAGTAGATGACAAACACAAACACGCCGATACCAGTGCCGTAAAATATGGCTGCTCAGGCATATACTAAGCTGGCAGCTTTGGTATGCACCTCGTAGAGACTGCTCATGGTCCTCTGGGAGCTGAAAGCTTGTGTAGTATGTATGGTGGAAATGACTTTCTCAGGGAGTGTCCCTGTTGAATCGGTAGTATTCACTTTATTTCACTACTTCCAATTCTAGACTGAGTCTCTTTTCTTATCTTATCATTTCTCTGATTAGATAAGAGCTATTATTGCCATTGGCTTGACTCAGCTTTACTGAGTCCTTTATGCTATTGGTCAATACTTATGCTGACTGATTACTTACTAATCAGTGATTATATATTATAATGAGATACTTATGCTATTGGCTAGAATGTCTTACATGATACTGAAGAGTGTTCTATGACATTCCATATACAAATATGTACAAACATATCTTGTAGTATATAAGGGCCTAAGCCTGACCCTTGAATATCAGGTCGCTTTCACACAAGTCTAGTGATTGATACCTCTTCTTAGTTTCAACTCTTCAACTCATTTATACCTAGTAAGTTTTCTACTAGAGAATAAAGCTCCCCTCTATTATTCTATTCGAGAATCCTTGGCTGCACTATAAGAATATCCATATAGGATTTCTAAAGTCCCACCCTCGGCAATATGTTTGAAAGATATTCTATGGAAAGAATGAGGAAATAAGCAAGTAGAAAAAAGAGAGAGAAGATACAAACTGACTGCATGCATTTTTGTTCATGACCGCACTAGTAATTCCGATGCAAGGGAGGATGGAAGACATGGCAAGAGCGAGTCTCCAGAAGCAAACGTAGGCAAGGATAAAACCAGTAAAGAAAGAGGCAATAAAGTTAACGACAAGTGCCACCTTCTCGGACATGCCTTGTTGTATGAGATCTATCAAGCACATGGTGAGAATGGAAGAGGAAGAGAGAAGATAGATGTATGTGTGTCTGTCTGGATGCAAGTTGTGACCTCACCCACATCGACTGTGTCAAAGTATGCAATATAGACTCAAATGACCATGTAGGACATCTGATGTCACAAGCATGGGAAAATACTTGATGTGTGGTGTGAATGTGTCTTTGTAAAGGTTCCAAAAGTTGACTTGTATGAGCTCGCTCTCCGGCTCAGCGATGAACTTGAACATGGTCTTCATCCTTCAAGTAAGGCACACAATAAGTGGAGCACTTTATGCTCTTTGCCAGGAATGGTAAAACCATGGAGTTGAGCCATGTAGATATCTTCTGTGAGCTTGCCATATAAGTAGGCGCTTCTAACATCCAGGGCTTCAATATGCCAGTTTTTTAAGGCAGCAAGTGCTAGCATTAAGCATACTCAGGCTGTTTCAAACCACACAACCGGAGAAAATATGTGGTCAAAGTCTATTCCTTTGACTTGGGAGAAGCCCTTTGCCACAAGGCGAGCTTGTTTGCGACCATCAGATTTTACATCAAAAACCTATCTGTTTGAAATAACTTTCCTCCCCCTTGGGAGGTCTACTAGTTCACAGACATTGCATTTGTCTAATATATCAAGTTCGTTTTGACATGCAATCTTCCACTCCTTTTGTTGATTAAGTGGGAGGGTTTCTATGTCCTTGAATGTCTATTTCCGATGAGGCTTTTGGTCTCCAGTATATGCCTCTTGGGGTATCACCTTCATCATTAGAAATGTGGCTAACCTTACTCCCCCTTCACGACTTAGCCATTCCACTTCTGCTTCACTGTCTGAGGTAGATGAGGCAGGAGGAGCAGGTGAATCAGGGAGATTGCCAGGCATTTGATGAGAAGGTCCTGGCTGGACCATGTCTCTCCAGTAATTAGGACGATTTATGTTCTGTTCCACTTGGACTGGGTGTCAGTCATCACCGTACACATTGTCTGGCCTGTTTGGCATATGACAAAGTCTTTTGGATCATCTGGAAACTGCTGGGAAGAGAGGGGAATCCGGTGCTCTCTGCTGTTTCTTAGGTGCAGGAGGCATCAGAGTAGGAGGTCCAGAAGGCAGAGTTTACGGAATTGGAGGTGGTGAGGATGGTGCAAAATTGTCATTGGTAGGATCATCAGGGATGTGAACATCTCCTGGACCTGATGACAGATTAGGTGCTTTGATAGCTGCCGGTCGAGCCTGAGAGGTCAAACATTTAGGGAAGTGTATTTCATCGAACAACGCATATGGTGATGTAAAGATTACATTGTTGGGGGATTGCATGAATATGCAGTTTACTCCTTTTATCACATTATCTAGGGCAATGCCCAGGTACACCATTAGCTCTGATTTAGGAGCGAGCTTGTCCTTTCAAGTTTCAGCAGGGATGAAAACATATGCTGCGCATTCAAAACTGCAGAGATGTGTGATACTAGGTGCAAAGTTGTAGATCATCTCATAAGTAGTCTTCCAGTTGTTCTGGCATTTTGGTGTTCTATTATATATGTGGACTGTGTGTGCAATTGAGAATTCCCACCAACTATCAGGGATGCAAGCCTCAGAGTGCATTACCTCTGATTTATCCATCATAGTCCATATGAACCTTTTGGCATGGCCATTTTGTTGATATGTGTGAGGAGCGGAGATATGAACCTCAATCTCCATTGATCGGAGAAGATCATTGAATTGTTTTGATTTATATTCTCTCCCTGCATCTGACATCCATGATTTAACATGTGAGCTGTGGGAGTTGGCAACATACATCAGCCAATTTGTGGTTACTTTAATAGCATCACTTTTTTTCTTCAGAGGGATTGTCCATGCATTTGATGAGAAATTGTTGTCCAATACAATTACATATCGAAACTTGTGATAAAATTTGATGGGGAACTCTATTCCCATTGTTATCTCCGCCCATCCAACTGGTCAACTGTTTTTTGCAACAGCATATGGATTTGGATCATGAGTAATGAAAAAGGATATCAAGGATTGGATCGACTTGCCTTATGATCGGAAGACCCCAAGTCGAGTCATCACAGTCTGTGTTGATACACGCTGTTTGGGTGATTTTGTCATCGACTCCATATTCAGAGCTGTAGACATCAACAATGTCTTTTTTATCCCAGTTCTCAGCTGGGGGCGCCATAATCTCCTTTCTGCGGGAGTGGCATGATCTCTTCGTAGGACGAGGGGATTCCTCGTCTTCATTGATGTCCATTAAAGTAGATGAAGTGGCAGCGGCGGCGGCAGCAATGGTAGTGTTGAGCGAGCGAATAACTTCACATGAGGGTTTAGGTTGCGAATCATGGATTCATTTCGTTTCTATACCATGATTCCTAGTAGCATTTCACTAATGTTACTAACTAGTTACCTAGTGTGACTCAGTCGTAACTCACAAATATGACTTACTATCTCTTATCTCTCTTATCTTTACATATGCTATGCATATTACTCATCACTTAGATAAGGTTTTAATGCCATTGGACGATAACAGTATCTTACTGTGGATGACTCATATCTTCGTCATCCTTCCATAATTTTTTATAGAGTTCTATCTCTATTTTCCTTTTATAGGAGAATACATACATAGATACAAACATTTCTGTATCGTATATAAATAGTGTTTGAAAGTCCAGTTGCCGGACCGAAAAAAGACCGCAACTGAACTGAACTTTATTCTAATGGCAACCGAACTTCGGTTGCAATTGCATGTGATTCAATCAGTTTCGGTCTCGGTTGCAGGCATTGCTGCAAAATCCAAGACCATGCAAAGACCGTCACAAACTCGAAAGACCGGTTGCCATGTGATATGGTAGGTCAAACAACATAAACTACTTCATACATGAGGCTCAAGCACGAACAGACTACTATAACTATGCTACTACTTCAACATCTGAAACGGGCCCAGGTACTACCGTTGTCACGAACTCCTCATCCATCTCACAAAGCTCCAAAAAGTCTTCGAGGTAAACCTGCTCACATTCCCGTGAGTTTGTTGTAGCTTGGTTGATGATATTACCCCGCCACACGTGCTTCATGATTTGCAGCTGCTCGAAGCAATCAGATCCCAACATCAGTAAATCAACCCTCATCTAGACAGGTCTGGCCAGTACTGGACAGCTGACCTAGGGTGACAGATGTCGACAGCTACGTTCCCAACTGGCTAGAGCTGGCTAGTACCCCATAGTCTGTGACAG
>JBBPOS010000493.1:0-21441 GCA_038091575.1 Leccinum subgranulosum
CCTGGGTAGAATCAGAAAACATCTTGATGCGGGCAGATTCATTTTCTAGACACCAGTCGAGCAGCTTGGTGGTACGGAAGCCAAATTCGCCATCCCAGCGAATCAGTGGTATTTTGGGCTTGGACTCAGACTTGTGCTATTTCCTCGTTGATATGGAGGCAGATTGAGGTGAATCTGATGCCTCTGAAGGCTTTGAGGTCTTTGAGGCCCTGGGCATGGTGGAGGGGACAGTGACGAGCAGCACGACGTCTTGTTCAATCGGCGCTTGAACTCTGTTTCATCACGTGTGTCAAGCTGCCGACCAGGTATCTACTAGTTGCCCACTAGTTCCCCCCCCTGAGACACACTAATGTATTAGGAAGCGCGCTATGTACAAAATTACGCAACAATGTAAGGACAGCACGTATGTTTTGTGTCTCTATCAAAATCCGTTGCCGCATCGAACGTTCCTTGAGAACTGCATCAGAAGAGGCGAAAGGGGAGGAGGGGAGGAGGAGCTCGCCCGTTCCTTACCAAGAGAAGAATGATCGCAACGACAGTGGCACGACCTTTTTACACCGCTTCTTAGTTCGTTCCGTCAGTTCTTCTTCCACTGCTTCACCGTTCGTTTTCAAGCTGTTTCGCGGTGGCAAATGTGGAGGGGCACAAATACTGGCACTGGCATCAGGTACGTGCACCTCAGGCTGACTTATGTAAATATCGGGATATGGCATCATGTCTAGGAATTAACCGGACAACAAGGATCAAACTGATGAAGTGGCAATTACATTCGGATCGTCAAAGCAGAGTAGACGTGGCATACTAGATTTGAAAAGCTTCACAGCCACTAGGAATGTGAGGAGGACTAAGGATGGACCTTGCCAAGATCGGCCGGTCGATTTACTAGTAGCATGGTGGGTATCCACACCACCACCACTCAAATTATCTTCCGCTGGCCATGTTATCTTACACTTGTGTACGGTGGGATCATACCATGTACTTACATGCAGTCACTTGAAGGAAGATATCATATCCAGGATCCAACGAATTACATGTCGGCCGGAGCTGCTGGACTTGTACATCATTGCTAGCTAGGCTACTGTCTCCCCTGTCCAAGGTGCCATCTTCACCGTACCTGCTCACCCATCTCGAGCGCTCTCCTTCTTTCCAGCCACAGCATTGCTTCTACGCACGTAACAGAATAAAAAAGACGTCATGAAAGCTTTGAATTCAAATCTAGTTGAAATCCATACCTTGATAAGTCCGTGGAACGACCCTTGGCACTTCGCAGCATTCTTCACCGCTAGCTAGGGTGAACCTAAAGTCATTCGTAGTTTCTTCCCGACCTGTCTTTGCATCGACAACATTCGCTTGGACCCGGACATGCTATGTTCACAGGTCCATCTCATGAGTAACGCGACCCGGGGGGGAAAGAATGCCTTACAATCGCATCAAGAAATCCGTCTGTATGGCTGGCATTTAGGATTTGCGACTCTAACCGGAGAATGGAGCCAATGTTGACTGGCTTTCGAAAAGATATGTTATCCAGTGAAAGGAACGACACGTGCGATTTTGTGAAGAGGCACGAGTTTGCAAAACCAAGCCGTGTCCATGATCGTGAGGACCTGTGCGGAGATACCAAGGTTGGATTACCTCATAAGCAAGACGCATGAGGTATCCTTGTTTTGACACGGTCAGCAATGTGGTCAAAGAAGGAAAAAAGATATTTACCCCGAAAATCTTCTGGTGGACACTTGAATCACTCCAGACCATTCAGTCACAAAATGTCGCACATCTGGTTCTCCCGAAGTGTACAAATGGTCATGGAATTGGTACCACCTGATGGTCGTACATCACAGTAGCACCAATTTGGGAGTAGATAGTGGCGGTAAGCTACGTACTTGTAGTACCGGCTGGCTATGTCAAAATTGAATGCAGTCGGCCAGAACCACATGTATGGTGTTAATTCCTATGTACATGTGGTACCGGCCAGTCCAGCCAAAATTGAGCAGACATGGCCAGAACCACATATGCAGTAGTAACTGATATATAGTGGTGGTACCGGCCGGTCAAGCTAAAATTGAGCCCATACGGCTGGAACCACATGTGCAGTAATAAATGATACGTACATGTGGTACCAGCCGGTCCAGCTAAAATTGAGCCCATATGGCCGGAACCACATGTGCAGTAATAAATGATACGTACTTGTGGTACCGGCCAGTCGAGCTAAAATTGAGCCCATACAGCCGGAACCACATGTGCAGTAGTAAATAATACGTACATGTGATACCGGCCTGTTCAGCTAAAATTCAGCTCATACAGCCGGAACCACATGTGCAATAGTAAATGATACATACATGTGGTACCTGCCGGTCAAGCTAAAATTCAGCTCATACAGCCTGAACCACATGTACAGTAGTGATTGATACGTACATGTGGTACCAGCCGGTCCAGCTAAAATTCAGCTCATATGGCCAGAACCACAAGTGCAGTAGTAACTGATTCATACATGTGGTATCGGCTGGTCCAGCTAAAATTGAGCATTTGCAGATTTCAAGCATCACCATTTAGAATATTCCACATTGTTTGGAACCCCTTGCATGTACGAAGTCAATCCAGGCTCCTCAATTGTAGTTAACTAGATATCCTTAAATAGCCTCCAAAGCTTTCATGTGTTTTCCAAACTTCTCTTCAGCCTTTATCCTGAATCTCTGCCAAACATCCTTTTGCTTTGCAGCATACGCCTTCTGCCTTGGCTTTTCAGAGCTCTTGTAATGCACATCCCAATTTTGCTCAAGGTGTTTGAACCAGAGTGTTGTCCACACCATCTCATGTTTCACCATCTGCAACTCTTCTTTCCATCTCTCATACCTGGCCCTTGCTTTTAACCAGCTCACTCTCTGAACTTCAGAGAAGGTATGAATTTCTGGATGAGACTTCAAAGTTGCAACTTACATTCCTCATTCCATTCACCCAATGGACCACATTGACTTCCTCTGATTCTCCAAAACCAAGGAAGAATGTCAGAACTTTGACCAAACCTATTTTCCTCTGTAATGTCCTTTGATACCCCTAGTTCACCTGGCTTTATAAGTTGGTATTTTTCCCGGATATCTTCAGAGGCTTCCAGATGGAACAGAGACTCCCTGGCTCTATGGTACCTTCGAGCATCCCTGCTAATCTTCAAGGCTACCTTTCAGATGTCTTGTTTAGACCTTGTGTCAGTTCTGACTGAGCAGGAGCTTCGAAAGTTCATTCTGTAGAGAATGGACTTGTGGCCTAAATGAGTTCTTAGCTTTTCCAAACTGTCATTGGCCTGTCCAATACGCAATTGGAGCTCCTCCTTCACCAGGTCCTTTAAGCCTGTTCCTTTTAGACTTCAGGCCTCTACATAGGAGGGCATCCAAAGGGTGAGATCTTCAGGACAGCTCTCCGCTAGATCATCTTCTTGACCATCATCTTTATAACCATCATCTTCCACATCTTCATCTGCTGAGGCTTCCCAAAATGCCCTCTCTTTCTCTTCATCATCCAAACCCTCATCATGTTCCTCAAGACAAAAGTCAGGATCGTCCTGGTGGGAGAAGGTAACATCTACATCCAAACCAGACGTGAAGAGCTATGCCATCTGGTTGAACTTGGCTATCCGGGTATGAAGCATCTGTTGCTTTTGCAAGATGTCAGCTTTTTGGGTTGTTGTTGGATTTGCAGGCAAGCAATGCATGTCTGCACGCAATGCATCTCTATGGTGGGAGTATTAATACTAGAGTTCCTTATGATTGAATAACCTTCCAACTCACTGGGAATCCTCAATACTAATACCTTCTACCAACCAGGTCACTGAGCCTTGTATTCCAAAAGTCGATGTCTTGGCATGCAAGAGATTGAGCCTCATCTCTGCTAGTGTAGGAGCTATATTTAAAGAGTGGAAGAATAATCAACAGAACCACTTTTAAGAAGGATAGAAGACCAACCTTTATCCATTTGTAAACTATATACATCCAAAGCTTCCCCCCTTTCATCGTCAGCTTTCTGGGCCTCTTGGGTCCAAAGTGTAATTTTTCCTGCATCTAAGGCAGAGCTAAGCTAGTCAAATGGACCTTTCATAGACTCTACTCCTTTAGAAGCTGCCTCAAGTTTCCTCAATAAAGTCTTCACTGTAATTTAAAATGAGTTTCAACTTGTAACATGCAATTGAAAGTAAATTTCACCCACCAATTCCCACCAGCTTCTTCCAGTTTGAGTCTCTCATATGATCGTCATAGAGCTCTTGATGATGAGCCAAACTCATTGATCTGGCTGAAGGTGAGATTTTATTAAAGGCGGCCCAAAGGGTTTCCAAGATCTCGCCATCAATATGGCCTGTGCCTTTGAGGAACATCAGACTGAACCTGGAAAAACATAGAGCCTTATGGGCACTTAGATGGAATTTTCCAATAGCGGGGACCACATCCAGATCATCTGGCAAGATCAAGCCAGGAGATTTCTCTACCCTGGCCAAGAAATGTTTGTGCCACTGGCAGGCCACATCATAGATGATTAGGGCCCTGTGTATGCCTTCAGAGTTGTAAGAGATGGCTTGACAAATGGAGTAGTCAATATTTTTTTGCCTTTAAACCAGGTTAAACTCTGAAAATAATTTATATAGACGCCAGCAACAAACTTACTGTTCACCCTTGTAAAAATCAACAACAGAATGTGGGACAAAGCAGCCGTGGCGAGCACAGGCAGTAGCACCCACACCAGTTGCCCGCAAGTGAGTTTTGTTGGTATTGGCATCATTGACAGCTCTATGATTCTGACATGTCGACCTCTAGAGGGAACCAGTAGAGTATAAATGTACAAACCACCCTATGACAAGATCCAAAATACATACCTCTTCATTATTGCAGCCTAGGCAACATGCATTTGGTAAGGCTCATTGGATACCATATATGCTAACCCATCTGACAGAGATATGTCATTCTCAGGCTTTCGCATCTTCATGTGCTGAGCAGTAAAGTTACCATCAACCACATAGCATAGTGAGACAGTATCACTGTTTTATATATAGTTAGCTGTGCATAATAATTCAAATGAGTGGTAGAAAGGCACTAACCTGTCGTAACGCTGAGGCCAGTCCCCAGGTAAATTAATACCTGGTTGGGGACAAGCAGGGCAGAATAGCGCTAACTCCCCTTTGCCAGGATCCTTCAAGTTCTGACCACCGTGCCCAAACCCTGCTCTTTTTTGATTGCAGAGGTCTCTCCAAGTCCTTGACACCCTCATTAATTCCCGATAGTGGTCCTAACAATTTAATATCAGCTTCAATTCCAATAAAATATTAGAGGCAGCATATAGGAAGTGTATCTGGAAAAGAATTATTGGTAAGCCTCTTGAGCTTGGAATAGAAGCTGGATGCTGAGGTCTTGCATTCCAGTGAATTGATAAGAAACTCATCCAAAACATTGAATGTGAAGGCAGTTTGAGGCTTAGAGATAGTAGAGGGGAAAAGACGATGTTGTAAAAGTTGCAGATGTTTATCTTGATCTCCAGCCCCATTACATCCACACCATTTCACCAAGTGAACAAAGATCCCAGCAGAGTCGACCACAGTGAGGGGGTCACCATGTTTTTCAGCTGCATTTAAAGGGCAAACATTTTCATTATGTCCCAGGTTTAAGGTGAAGCCCAGGTCTCCAAGAGTTATAATCTCGTAGAATTGGCCATTCCACTATTGAAGCCTATGAAATGGAAGGGACTGGTGTGCTTTGACAGCACAGCTACAACACCACACGTGATGCCCAAGACATGACAGGCAACGGATTTGACTCCCAGGTTGAAGACAGAGAGTACATTTGTCTTCAAGTGGTCCTGGAGCCTCAGAGTCTAAGAGAGTGGAAAGATAGGTATTCCTCCAAGGAATCCATTCGGAAAGATAATTATTCTGGGACTGATTTTTTTTAGAAGCAAACTAACACCACAAATTAATCTTACTTTGGTGACCCTTGGTATATGAATCTCCTGGTCATCTAAGTAAAAATCCTGCTGCCCAAATTCATCCCCAAGAACTGTTGCGGTAGACTGGGTAGGGATCTTCGGAAGTTTCCTTTTCGGGGATTTTCCTTCCTCGTCAGATGATTTGTAATAAGGTGCTGCATCTGCTTCCGCATAAATGACCTTTCCCCTTCTGGTTCTGGTAGGAGTGAGAACCACCATAGAGCTAGATCCAGGTCCATGTTTGGCCTGTCCTGGATTGTAAGCAGAAATTCTAGCTCTCTTGCCTTTACGAGTGGAGCGGGACATTTTGGTTGGCAGTGGTATGTATTACTATTCCCCTTAGATTATATTACTCAAGAAATGGGGTGCTGTCTACCCTGGCCATGCCGTGGTACTTCAATTCCCTGATTGAGTTGGCAGCAATTTACCAACCTGTCATGGTGGAAGTAGAAGCAGGCTGCCCAGGCAACCTCCATTTAGATTGGCCAGAATGCATTACGTATTACATAAGAAGTATAGTAGAAGCTGCCCACCCGAGCAACCTCCATTTAGATTAGCCAGAATGCCATTGCGGCATAATTGAGTTGGTAATTTATCCAGCATTCCTTGATTTACTTAAACATGCAACAGTGAAGCCTAATGCCAGGTGAAGTAAATAAGTCCCACAAAATAGGTGGATATAGATAAGTCCTTAAATATGTGGTGAGCAACTTGAGATAAGGGCAAGTATACAATTTCTGCTCTAGGCAAAAATGTGAGCTACAATATGAAAGGGTTACCACACGCAAGGGGAAGCAAATCAGAACATCTTACCAGGCTGGTTACAAATATATCCTTATGTAAGGTTACCATGTGCAAGGGGAAGCAAATTAGAACATCCTACTTTTTGAATGAATGAGTAGAATGGCACCTGGTAAACAATCTTGGCTTTCAGATGCTAGTGCTAGGAGAGAAGGGGGGCAGATAACATAGGATATCTTGAGGGTGAGACGGTGAACATTGGGTGCCACATGATCTTTCAGCCGACAAAACCCATAATAAGGAACAAATAAACTTCAATTTACCTACATGTTGTGGTAGAAGTAGAAGCTGCCTTTTGAGCAATCTCCATTTAGATTAATGAGAATGCCAAAGCCAGCTTGAGAGCCACAACCTAGACTAATCTAAGTCTGCATAATGAGCAATTACCAACCAAAACTGGCTACAATTTATCTATCTAGCTATATTTGGACCACCAACCCAACTGGGTAGGCAAAGAGGGTCTAGCCAACCCCAACCTGTCCTGCACATCATCCTTTGCATAATGAGCAATTACCAACCTCTCCCCCTTAGACCACTGTGGGACTGAATGGATCAAAAACTTGCCTGGAAACCAGAGATTTGTTCCTGGGGGGTATGCAAACTCTGCTTGAAAATCCAGAACCAAAAATCGAGCATTGTGATCCTCCCCAAAGCTGACCAAGTGGTCGTAAAAAGAAATTGCTCTACCCTGATCACAGTGGGGAGGTGTAATCTGGTTGGCGATGACATCCATAGCTGGGTACACACTAGGCCAAATCAGTGAAGGGTTGTCCAGTTGCTGAACTAGCAACTGAGTAGCCTTACTGTTTACAGACCACATCTCTGGGTGTATGATCTGCAGAACAGCACCTAGTAGCTGCTCAACAGGATCGATGGACCACAGCCACTTTTGAACAGCTTGACGGCATAGAATAGGAGAGGAGTAAATACAATCTTGAAGTCGCTAATTCTAGCTGTAAGTTTGTGGGTTGCTAAGTCTGGACAGGGCATACTCACCTTATGTCCTGGCAACAACTTTCCCACAGAGAGAGTCAGGGCACCTGCACCAAAAATAGCCTCTTCGCCATTACAAGTGAAACCACCCAATCACCAGCTTGATAAATCTTTGCTGCATTTGGTTGAATTACACAGAGGTTTCTTTAGGGACTTGGTAACTCTATTCAGTTCTTCCTAACCACAAGGTTAGCGAGATAATAGATTGGAACAGGAGCTGTGACGTGTACCACTCGGTGAGGGAGCAGGAGGCTAGGCAGATACCAAAACAAAATTCTGCCATGTACGTCAACAACCACTGTGGGTCTTATGACAAAACCCAAGTGGACATCGGTAAAAAATTTCCCTGAGCGCCGTTTTTTCTCCGACTCGGCAAATCTCTCATAATCCCATTTTGTTGAGACTAGTAAGCCAAGCAAGAAGTTAGGTAGGCTGCCAGTTGAAGATGATAAATTGCATTCTGAACCCCACTTACCTGGGTTCAGGAAGGCTACAGCAATGACTGCAGCACAATAGTGGATTTCTACATCCAGCAATGGTGCCATGTCACCTTCTTTTGGTTCAACTCGAATAACACTCTGTGGAGTTTCCACAATGGCTTGGGCCCTTAATCTGAAGAATATTGGAAAGTGTGAATTTGTCAGGTTGGGGGCAGCACAAAACCTTTGAGGTTACCTGGGCTTGCGGAGTTTGTCGAAGGAAATTTCACCCCCAGGCTGGGTGATGATAGGACTCATTATAACCTCTTGCAGAACCTTCCGTAGGGAGGCAGTTATCAGGGAACCAGTATCCATCACGGCAGCCTTTGGGAAGAATAGCTCAATGTTCAACCCATGACGTGGCGAAAAAAATTTCATTGTTCGGGACCTCGGCTAGATCACGTGATCACGTCATTGGGGCATGTGTTACACCTTAATGTCACTCAATCAAATTGTGTTGAAAGAAGTCCACTGGCATTTTATACAAGTTTACTAATCAAGAAGAAAAAGAAAAGAGTGAGGGCAGCTTGGCAAGGGGGGGCCCCATCCCTTGACAAGCTGTCCAAGCAAAAAAAAACTACAAGTTAAAAAATGTGCTTCTAATCCACGAGCACTGTCACAACCACCACAACCCCAAAATTCAACTGTTTGAACCCAACTCTTGTGCCCGAAATGAAGTAGGCCGTAAATAGGCAATCTAGGGTAGTAAATTGTAAGCTGTAAGCTCAAAAAGATAAACTAGGTACTTAACAGATTATGCATTTTGGTGCACTCGGTTGGCTTGCTAAGTTCAAGTCTTGGGTTTCTGAAACCAATCAAAAATGTCAGCCGAATCATGGAGAAAATGAAAATAGTACACCTAAAAGGCATTGCCCCAACTTGGGGCTGGGTAAAAACAAATTAGCAGGTGCCAGCAGTAAAAAAAATTCGCCGAACCTACATGCTGCCAGCCTGGCATCCAAACTGCCAGTTCCCCCGAGTAACCCATAAAGTGACCCATAAAAAGCAAGGGAAGGGAGCAGGACTAGCGTCCCGACACACCAACCCCTGCTGTCCCCGAGTGACCCATAGTAAAAATGCAAGGGAAGGGAGCAGGACTAGCGTCCTGACACACCAACCCCTGCTGTCCCCGAGTGACCCATAGTAAAAATGCAAGGGAAGGGAGCAGGACTAGCGTCCCGACACACCGACCCCTGCTGCCCCCGAGTGACCCATAAAAATGCAAGGGAAGGGAGCAGGACTAGTGTCCCGACACACCGACCCCAGCTGCCCCCGAGTGACCCATAAAAAGCAAGGGAAGGGAGCAGGACTAGCGTCCCGACACACCGACCCCGCACTGCCCCCAAGTAACCCATAAAGATGCAAGGGTGGGAGCAGGACTAGAGTCCTGACACACCGATCCCTGCCGCCCCCGAGTGACCCATAAAAAGTGAGGGAAGGAAGCAAGACTAGCGTCCTGACACACCAACCCCACTGCCCCTGAGTAGCCCACAATAAAAGGCAAAGGAAGGGAGCAGGACTAGAGTCCCGACACACCGATCCCGCACTGCCCCCAAGTAGTAACCCATCCGAGAAAAAAAGATGTCAACATATACTGTTGATACATTGATAAAAACGCACCTTAGACGATAACAAACACTTTGTCATTATGTAGGCTGCAGCCCTACATAGTGACAAAGTGTCGCTATTGAGGTAAAACTTGAAGAGAACAACCTGCAAAGTTGGAGTGCTGCTGGGGAAGTGAAAAAAGGTCAGACACTATGACGAGTCAGGAAAGGTACTCAAATTAAGGTGCTGTGGCACAGTGCCCGGCATTTGTGGGATCAGCAGAGCGTGGGTGAAAAAAGAGGGGCGGAATTGGCAAAATGTACTTGCTGGGTACTTATTGGTTGCCGATTGTTTGTTTCAAGTTGGTTGCGTAATACATGACTATGTTGATCGCACACAATACTAGTCAGTACAATACTCACTGCCAAGCTCTTTACTATACTATTTGTAAACTATATCATAAATACTTAGTAATGTCGCAGTAACCCTATTATTTTCAGTTCCGAGTAGTGTCGGTGGTTAGCTGTGCACTTTCCCACGCTTTAAGCGAGTGCGAGACGTTCGCACTCGCTTAAAGCATGGGAAAAATGTTTGTGTTGTTGTCCGACTCAGACTTGTCATTGCAATTGGTTGATGGCTTGACGTCGTGTCAGTGTGTCGTGCTGGCAACACCATGACACATTGTTGTGTCATTGATTTGTCACTGTTGTTGTGTTCATCCAGCATTTGTTGTTGCATCACACATAACCGTTTGGGCATGGATGACGCGTCTCCAAGTTGCATGTGACCGCATTTGCGCGGTTTGAATGCCACATCACACATGACCGTTTGGCCACCTGTTGGTTGTGGGTGATGTGTCTCCAAGTTGCATGTGACCGCATTTGCGCAGTTTGAATGCCACGTGACCCGGTATTTGCCGTGGACATCTATGCGTTCTGCAGTACCACAACCACGATACGCAATTCCTCCAACCTCAGGCTTCCACGATGGCTCGCACCCACCAAACCGCAAAGAAAACCACCAGAGGCTCTGCCAAACGCATCCTGCTCGCTCAGCCAAGGCTTTTTTCTCACAAAGGTGACATTCAAGTTAGGAAACTCGCTTCAACCAAAGGTACGAGATTTTCGGCAGAGATTCAGGTAAGTTAGTACTACTACATGTTATTGAGTGTCTGCTTGATGCAATGACCCTGCCTCTTTTCAGCACTGCTCCCTTTGTCAAGATGGGGGCCGACTCTGGCAGTGCGATGAGCAAGGCTGCAAGTGCACCCTCTGTACTTGCTGTGTCGAAATCAATGCCAAGGACCTCGCCAAGTTGGAGGCCCCCAATGTCAAGTTCCGGTGCATATCATGCCATTGGAAGAAGGGTCGAAAAACAAACAGATCTTACATGGTAAGTCATTGTGGACTTTCTCCACGCTCCCTTAACCTTTTTCTTACAGGGATTTACTATTGGCGGAACGCCCGTCCTTGACAATTTCCTCAAGGTGTGGGGAATTTTCGAAACGGCCACAAGCGCCACTGTGCTCTCTCCACCCACCCTCCTCCTCCATTTCCACCTCTATTCAATCAACCATGTCGCCCATTTCACCATGGTGGACCAACTCCTCGGTGAGTACTACCAGGACGACCAACTACGCATTGTCAACATTCCATTCAACGTCGGGCATGAGCAAGCGTGCAACAAGTGGGACCGCAATGCAGCCAAGCTCGTCGCAAGCCTTGGTCGATATTGGCATGTGGTGGCCTTTGTCACCACCCATTCTGACCCTGACACCGGCAACCTGTGGCTTGGACAAGACGAGAACAACGAGGTTTGCACAACTACAGTCGGCAATGTAAGTGGCTTGTTTGATGACTTGTTTGACGATTTCCATTCAATGTATTGACTTGGATTTCACAGTAGATGAAAATCATTCTGGAGCCATTCAAGACTCAGCTGGCCGGCTCGTTTTTGTTTTTACTAGCTTGTGGCTCAGTCGTCAACAACCTGAATGCCTTCGCCGACCTCAGGCAAGGCTTGTCCAGGTAGGTTTTCATTTCAACTATACACGTTACTAGTAACTAATAATTTTTTACAGGTTGGGCGTGATAGATGCTCTTGCATTTGATGCAAAGCATCTATCCGCCATCAATACCGTGGACCTTTTGACCAAAGTCACCAAGTCCGTGGTCATCCATGGTTTCAAATTTACTCAAGCCCTCAAAGACGCACTGAGGCATTGTTTGACGTTGGGACAATACACCGGCATCCTCTATTTCTCCTGCAACCACACCAACAAGTACTCGTGGGCCCACCGAGACTACCAACTGTGGGGCCAAGTGCTGCTGTTGCAGTGCTTCCAATGTGGGGTTCTCGACCCATGGGTATCCACCCACATCAAGCATATCAATGGATACCGACTCGAATGTAGGAATAAAGACTGTGGCAAGGTGCAGGGTAAGCCATTCAAGGAGCTTTACACATTCCAGGTGGCGTGCCCCGCAATTTAGTTCTTTTGAGTGTCGGCAAGCAACAAGGTGGGACTGCCAGTGGGTGGAGGAAGGTTTCTGCTTAGTAGATACCACTGGCATATTCACAATATGTACCTAGTACTTGTCTACTGGCGCTAATATTTTTTGTTTCTGAGTGAGCACTATACCTACGTTGTGAATAAATGGGAACTTGAATGTAATTCTGAGTACTTGAGTGGTGAGTCACAGATTCAGTACCGGAATTTGCCGGGTGAACGTTCTCACACAATTTTACCCTCCTCACCTCCAACCACTACCTTCACATCCTCATCATCATGTCTACTGATTGGTGTGTTCTTTTTTTTGACACCCTTGCTGAGTATATGCAGCAGTACATAGAGGCTCGTGGTGACCCAGCCACCCACATGCAAATCCTCAAGAATTGCCAGGTGGAAATTACTAAGTCTGGTTTGCACGAAGATCAAGTAGTTGAACTACCTGAACATCTCCACCTAGTATGTCCTTCATTTCACTGGGTTAAGTGTATACTGTATGTAGCTACTACTAGTACTGACTGTTTGGAAATAAAAATTATAGGTGATCTGGAGGGAATTCCTCCCTTACCTGGAGGATGACGACCAAAAGGACGAGGAGGCTAAATTAGTGCTGTGGGAAAATGCCGGAGAAGAATGGACCCCCGAGGAGCGTGAGACTGCTGCAAGACCAATGGATGCCGGGGATTACTGGACCCAGTGGGACACCTTTCGCGTGGCCCAACGACTTTCTGCCGAAGAGGTTTCCCAGGCCGATGGTTCTCGCGACAAGGGAAATAAGAAGACTTTCGGCAATCGCACCATTGATATTCGAAAATGGTTCAACGAACTTCCCAGAAGTCAAGTGGAGGAAGCCGAGAAGGTGGCGGCAAAGTGGAATTCTGATGGGGCTCCCAATAAAGACAAAATGGCCATGTGAGTTGCCTCGGCTATTTTTAATTTAAAGTTACTTACTCAGCCCTATGCAGTTACCAAAAGAAGAACCTTTGAAATCGGACAGTCGAATTCATTGAAGCATTACGGCGGACAATGGGGGTTCACTGCATGGTCCTCCAGGGTTACGAGGGTGCTGACAGCGGCATCAAAGCACTATTGTAGGTGGTTCAATTATGTTGTACCTTGCTCTCAGTCAAAACATTTCCCCTAGCATTGAAACAAATAACAACAGCAAACAAGACTGGCACTTCACGGTCTCGTCCAACGACTGCAAGGCTTGGGCCAAGCAGGGAGCTGACCTCCTCGGTGATTTCTTAACTGTTGAAGGTGAGTACAATTTACTTATCTCATAGTGACTATATACCTTAGTAACTCTGACTACAGATGAGGCCCTGAAGGAGGGGGAGAGTGCATCCGATGAAGAGGAAGAGGAGGTTCCTGAGGTCTTGGTAGATGCCTCAGGCCATCCCATCCTCCCAACGTGCTATGCCATTCTCCTGAAGACCCGACAAGATGTCGTACGGGAGATTTTTGCCAAAGCATATAGTAAGCACTTGAAATTACCTAGGTTAACTATCATATTTTAATCAGAACTAGTGTGAATCACAGGATGCAACAAGGTCCGGGTCCCTTGGCTGGAGCTGACCAGGTCGCCAACCAAGTACCTGGACAAAGAAACCATCCCTCAAGATTTCGAGGTGTTGGACCCCTCGAAGTTGACCAAAATCATGATCGGCAGGCTCTGGTCCTATTGGGCTGTGTGGGCAAAAAAGAAGGTGCCTATCCTTAGGTTCATCAAGGCCCAAAAGCAAGACCTAGGGCTATCTGTGGAGTTGGAGGCGCCTGGGACTCGGATTTCGAAAAAAAGGAAGCCCTATGTGGAAGTTGGATCCGATGATGGCAAATCTGGTGACAATGAGCAAGATGGTCATGCTGGCAAAGGCAAAGGTGGAGGGGATAAGGGCCATGAGTCTCCAAGTAGGTCACCGCCCCCTTCCAAGCGTCCTCGTCTCTCTGGACAGCCAGCTGTCCCTGAGGACCAGAGTCCTGCCACAAATGATGAAGACAGGCCAAGGTTCCTGCAAAGCCTGTCCCCTGACCCCTCATACAAGACTTTATTGGATGGTATATTGGCATTGCCAATCTTTGTAAGTTGTTTTTTCTCTTAATTACCTTGTATTTATCTACTTACTACTCTATATCTAAGGAGGCTTTGCAATCCTCTTCTGTGGCCCTCAAGTCAAAGCACAGCCTGCCTGACTGGGCATCGTGGCAATGGGGCCAAAAATATCTTTCCAAAAATATCCATGGCAAGCGGGATGATTTCCGTAAAGCACTGACTTCACTTCACCAGGCGACATTTGCAGATCGCAATAAAGGTACCCCGATTGTTCTGGGTTTTGGTTTGCTCTTGCGTGAGTGTTGGAGGGCTGTGGAAGTGGAGGATGATGATGAGAACTCCCCACAATTCCTTCGTGACTCAATCCTGGGTAAGGAAAGGGCAGAGCAAGTTGTGGAGTTCATAAAGGAGGTTGTCAGAAAGTTGCCGTCCCAGGGCACTGGAGAGGGAATGGTCGGTGGTGGTGGTCCCAAGGAGGAACAAACAGCTAAGGCCAAGGAGGTAAAGGCTGCAGACTCGGAGGTCTCCAGGAAACACATCACCAAAGTGGCAGGTCAGAAGACGCCTGCAACAAGGAAAGACCCCACTCACACTCTGAGTCCTTTGCCACCGCCACCAACTGGTAAGCCGTCTTCCACCCAAAAGGTTGACAGCCTTACGAGGAATATCCAAAGCCAGAGGCAGCATAAGCCTAGTAAGAAGAGTCGGGGTTCAGACTATGCATAATGTCTTTAGTACTTTTAATTTATATTATGGTGGTGGTCCCGGCCAGACTCACTAGCATGTCTTTGGGTAAATTCTACATGTTTCCAATACCGGCTGGTACCACGTGCACATACAACATATATCGTACACATGGTACCGGCCGGCCAGCGTCTGGTACTGGAGTCTGGCCACCTTTGCCACTATTTGAAATGACTGGCCAGTATCATGTGCACATACAATATATAACGTGGGTGTGGTACCAGCCGGCTGTACTATGGTCGGCCGGTACCATCTCAGCAATACACATTGCACGTGTTCTTGGTACCGGCCATACATACAAAGTACTACTACTACTACTAGTAGTAGTGGCCACTGGGTAATTTAAATAGTTGCGAACTTGGGGCCGGCCGGTACCATTACCACGTACAGTATATATTGTGGGGGTGGTACTGGCCAGGGCTTGGCTGTACTAAAAATGTTGCATGTTCAGCCAGTACCATCTCAGCAATACACATTCAAGTTGCTCATGTTCTTGGTACCGGCCATACACACAAAGTACTACTAGTACTAGTGGCCAGGTAATTTAAATAGTTATGAACTTGGGGCCGGCCAGTACCACTGTGACCACCATATACACTGGTATATATCGTGGGATTGGTACCAGCCGGCTGTAGTACTAAAAATGTTGCATATTCGGCCAGTAGGTGCATGTTCGGCCGGTACTACTATAGTAGGTGTACTGGCACGTCATTCAAGAATGATACCGGCCGGTACCATTGTTACGTAGTTTTCCTTCCCCAGGATGTTTCCTGGCCAGTACCATTGCTACGTACTAGTTTACCTCAGGCTCCCTCAAGATGTTTCCTGGCCGGTACCACTAATACATTATTCTCTAAATGACTGGCCGGTACTACAAGTACGTAGCTTACCACCACTATCTGCTGGCATATTGGTGCTACTGTGACTGAGACGGCCGGACCCACTTGTATGTTGCCCCGGCCACCCGTCGGGGTGGGCCCAATTCTATGACCATTTGTACATGTCGGGAGAACCAGATGTGCGATGGTCTTTGACTGAAGTATGTGATCACTCAGCTAAATATCACAGCACAATAAATTCTGCCTCACTTGCGCTCTTGGGGGAACATGAGCATGATTTTCTCAAGTTTGGTATCCTCCATCCATACTTTGTCATGTTGCGGGCTGAAGGAGTTGTCTTGCCCATACTTCAAGAAGATCTGGTGGAGTTCTGCAGCTTCTTCAGAACTTGGAGGAATGCGCAAAAGCGATTGAAGTGCCAGTGCTTTTTTTTGGCTCTGGGCACCTTGTGCGAACTTGGTGAGTGCATGGGAGACATTCAACGGCAAGATACTACTACCGACCTTTTCTCATAGAGTAAAGTGCTTGTTCCTCTGGAGTTCTCACTATCAAAGGATTGACTGGGTATGCTTTGTGTGAGTGAGCATCTCTGCAAACCATTGAAAAGAGTCCTAACCAATAGGGAATGGTGAGTTCCATAGAGGACGATTTACCACAGGCATGACGTACCAAGTATCAATGTTTCTCCTTGTCCAACTAGGTCAAGCACTTCCATCTTCACGGCGACTTCCATCGAGCTTTTTCCAACATAGGTGATCTGCCCGCTCAAGCGGAGATCTCGGAGAGGGGAGAGCGGCGCCAGCATGTCTAATCTGTAGTATGCAATGTTGTGATCGGGCTGCACTGTGTAGATGGGAGGTGCATACCGATCTACCAAAGCCGTCACAATGTAAAACCCTCTCTCTGAGATCTGCCCCAGGGTCTCTGCGTCAGGTCCAAGCATATGCTTGTATGATATCGAACCAGCTAAGGAGTCCAGGTGTTCCATGAGCATGCCGGTACAAAGGCTACCATAGGCATTGGTGTATTTCTCGAACAAATTTGGGGACAATTTAAAAGGTAGAAGAATTTGCGTGTAGGTGTCATGCATGTTACGCGGAGGTAGTGACTCTTGAGAAGGTATTGAAGTCGTATAATCAATAGGTTCGGGAGAAGTAGATGAGTTTAAGAGTGTTTCCAACCATGGTATGCTTCTTCTCAGTGGTAATACACTGGAGAGGCCTTAGCTCGGAATTGGTTTGCTAAAGAAGATATGTCCCATACTTGTGTGTTACGGACATGCTCAACAATGATTCACTCAAGTCGTCGAAGAGATGAGAATCGAGAGAATAAATGAGTATTCCAAAACTGAGAAACTACGATACATGTGACACGAGTATATATACCAACTAACACGAGGCAATAACGAGTAAATGAAATGTGAAAAGGTGAAGAAGTGAAATGTGAAAATGAAAACATTATATTACTCCCTTCTTACAGTGACTCCAAAAAGTGTTCCAATCCTTAACCCCAAACTGGGGCGCGAAGCGCCCCACAATTGCCCGTGGGAATTTCACTTAGCTTTGGTGGAGACAAATAATGTACAAACTCCTGGCTACAACCTATGTCACTGGGTCATGTGACCCAGATCAGGGGCTATTGAGATACACCACTTGTAAAACAGCAACACCATTGGAACAGTTTTTGGACTTTTATTATGACATTCAGAATCTCAACCAAACATAACTTTATTTGGTCTTGTTTGGTCATACAAATAAATATTTACATTTAAACATGATGTCTGAGCTTTAAAACATTCCCACGCTTCTTGTTCCTTTACCACTATCATCATGCAATCACTTTCCACTACTCAGCAGAATACCATTCTCTTTCAGCTTGATTCTGGTCACTCCCTCCACTCTATTGCATCCAGTACTGGTGTGGACATTGCCACCATATCCAGGCTTCGTTCTAAGGAGCGTTCTAACCTCCAAAAGTCTGTTGGAGGTCGTCCATCAAAGCTTTCCCCCATCAATATTCGCCATGCTCTCCACCTTATCTCATCTCAGAAGGCTGAGAATGCTGTCCAAGTGACCAAAGCACTCTCAGCCATCACCAACCAGCCTCTCCATCCCAATACCATCCGCCTCCACTTGAAAAAGTCTGGGATGAAAGCTGTAGTCAAGTCCAAACAGTCTACTCTTTGCTAGGCATCGCAAAAATCGCATGGACTTTGCCATTGCTCATAAGGATTGGACTATAGAGGACTGGAAGAAGGTGATATGGTCTGATGAGACCAAAATCAATCACCTAGGGTCAAATGGGTGCAAATGGGCTTGAAAAAAGCCAGGTGAGGGGCTTAGTGACAGGCTAGTATAAGGTACAGTCAAGTTTGATGGAGGTTCTGTGATGGTATGGGGGTGTATGACTTGGCAGGGAGTTGGCTATGCTGCTAAGATTGATGGTAGGATGGATGGGGATCTCTACCTTCAAATTTTGAAGGATGAACTGCTGAATACTCTGCAGTATCATGATCTCAATCCATCTGATATCATCTTTCAGCAGGACAATGACCCCAAGCATACCTGTAGAAAGGTGAAGGCATGGCTGGAAGAGCAGGATTTTGAGACTATGGTATGGCCTGCACAGTCTCCTGACCTCAGCCCTATTGAGCATCTCTGGGGTTACCTGAAGAGGAGGCTGGCAGAGTATGAAAACCCTTCCAATGGAATTCATCAGTTATAGGATAGGATTCAAGAGGTATGGGAGGGGATACCAGCTGAGGAGTGTCAGAAGTTGATTGAAAGCATGCCAAGGAGGGTCCAGGCTGTGATTAAGGCAAAAGGGGGATATACCAAGTACTAATATATACCCAATACCCATATTATAATGAAAGTCCAAAAACTGTTCCAATGGTGTTGCTGTTTTAAAAGTGGTGTATCTCAATAGCCCCTGACCTGGGTCACATGACCCAGTGACATAATTTGTAGCCGGGAGTTTGTACGTTATTTGTCTCCACCAAAGCTAAGTGATATTCCCACAGGTGATTGTGGGGCGCTTCGCGCCCCAGTTTGGGGTTAGGGATTGGAACACTTTTTGGAGTCACTGTATGTCGAGATGTCCGCATCGAGAGAAGGAATATCAAAAAGATGAGAAGGAAGACGAGTTAGAGACTTAGCAAAAGATTGAAAGGAAGAAGAATGAAAAAGAGACTTTGAACCAGAACACGTTTCACAAATACATAATTCTCTAATTTTGATTGTGGGTGTTGAGAATCATGGATTCATTTCGTTTCCATACCATGATTCCTAGTAGTGTTACTATAACGTTACTGACTAGTCACCCAGTGTGACTTAGTCGTGACTCATTCTATATGACTCACTTATCACTTATCTCTTTTATCTTTACTTACACTATGTGTATTACTCATCACTTAGATAAGGCTTTAACGCCATTGGACGATAGCAGTATCTTACTGCGGATGACTCATATCTTCGTCATCCATCTATGACCTTCCATAGAGTTCTATCTCTATTTCCCTTATACAGGAGAATATGTACATAGATACAAACATCTTTGTATCATATATAAACCTGGAGCTATTGCTCTGGGACAATAACGAGTCTTCTACTCATTCTTCCATCTCTCTCTCACTCTAAGCTACTTGCTCGAGTCCTTACTCTCGCAACTACCTTCAAACCTTTGTTCATTACCTTCGGTCTATACAGTGAGTATCTCCCACTGTTCTCTTAGTTCCCTTGGAAGGATACTGCGCACACAATCAAGACTTGCTATCTTGATAATGGGACCTTGGATGGCATCAGGATGGTTTTTATGGAAGGCGAGGACGGAGGAAATGGAATTCTGGAGTTCGGAGACAGGGATCCATTCATCATGTTCACAAGAGAATCCTTTCCATTGGATTAGATACTCTACACGTCCACAGCGAAGGCGAGAGTTGACAATCTGGTCTATCTCGTACTCCGGTTTGTTATTTATAATATTAGGCGGAGGCGGAGGAGGGACTTTTTGAGAAGGAGCGGAGCCGGGGGTGTATGGAATGAGGACAGTTTCATTAAAGACCGGATGGATTCCTCGCCACTTTGGATCTAGCTTTAGTTTGAAGGATCCGTCACTATTTTTCTTTTTAATTGGGAATGGTCCGTAACGTCTGTCTCCGAGTTTCTTCATGGGCCTGTCTGAGCAGATATTGGTGGCCTCAATGAGTACTAGGTCTCCTTCTTTTAAGACTGCTCTCGCTCGTCGGTTGTGGTACTTTTCCATGTCCTCTTGGGCATACTTCAACGACGTTCTTGCGAGTTCTTGTAAGTCTTTCATCCGCATCTAGAATTCTGTCGCTGACTCATTTCGGATACTTTTCCGATTTTCGTAATGGATTTGGGTTTGTTGTCCATAATTGAGTAGAACGGGGAGTATCCAGTCGCTTCGGATATCTGCTGGTTATGGGTGAATTCCGCGAGCGCTAGCCAATCTACCCAATCGTTCTGACGGTTGTTGACGTATATACGCAAGTACTGTTCTACTTCTGCATTTAGTCGTTCCGTTAGTCCGTTTGTTTGGGGATAGTAGGCGGTTGAGGGATTGCCTTCGATTTGGAGAAGGGTAAATAGGTCTTTCATGAATGATGACACAAATTGTGTTCCTCAGTCTGAGATCACCTTTTTCGGAGTTCTGTGTAGTTTGAAAATGTGATCACGGAAAATCTGAGCGACTCCGAGAGAGGTAATGTTGGAACTAACAGGGAACAAATATATCATTTTGGAGAAGTGGTTGACAACATTCAAGATCATATCTTTCCCTTTTGACTCCGGTAATGGTCCGATGAGGTCGATGGAAATTGTTTCCCAAGGAGCGTCAGGGACATCGTGTGGATAGAGCGGTGTCTTTCTGGGTCTTCGATCTACTTTTGTCTTTTGACACCGGTCACAACCTTTCACGTATTCTTTTAGGTCCTTGAGTAACATGGGCCAATAGTAGTGCATCAGCAAACTAACCTTCGCACTTCCAGCTTCCCAGTAACTCCGGACTTCCAGTCCAGCATTTCCAGAGTCCCAGACAGCTCCAGACAATTCCAGACCTCCAGCAATTTATATTATACATACAAAGCAACCAAGTATAGATAACCAAAACATCATCAAACAACTGCAACTATGCCAAATACAACTCAACAAGCCAAATGCAATACAACAAATCAAATACAACACAACTAACCAAATATAACACAACAACATAACTAACCAAACACAACACAACTAATCAATGACCAGGCACACTAACCAGAAGTAACAAAGCAGGAATCCTAATCATGTCTAACCAATGTCTTCCTCAATATCCCTAACCCCCCCTAACATTGTGTTGCCTCCTAACCAGATCTAACCAATGTCTTCCCTAATATCCCTAACCCCCCCTAACATTGTGTTGCCTCCTAACCAGGCCTAACCAATATTTGCCTCCTAACCCAGACTTACATTGTGATGCCTCCTAATCAAGTCTAACAAGTGCTTTGCCAATATCCCT
>JBBPOS010000494.1:0-21425 GCA_038091575.1 Leccinum subgranulosum
GTCCCAATTGTATTCGAAGCGTATTTTGTAAAATCCAAACGAGAGTGATGATGCTTTGCAGTGCCAACCGCTATCAATTGGCGGGAAGGCTGACGGCGAAATAGCAAAACTGGATCTCCGATTCCATTGCTGTAAGACTGCTAGTAACTCAACCCTTCCAGTCCTGACTCCTCGCTATCTCTTTATATTTCACTCCGTCTATGTCCACCTGCTCGCCCTCGCTCGTGGCTCACCGTCGCTTCTAAGTCAATAAATTCACCGATCACCATGCCTGTGAGACTGCTTCAGAGGCAGACGCGTATTCTGATTAGCTCAAATTAAGTTAAGTACAAGAGTTTCTACTATCACGGCATAACTGTAGTAGTAGTAGTAGTAGTAGTAGCACAAGTTCACGACGCGCTGATGCTAGTAGTAGGGTGGCCTGAACTTGCCGGCGACGTATGGATCACAGTAGCTTCGCCCACCTGGTCCGATCACTCCTTTTCCAGCCACCCAGGCTATCTTAAAACCCACCAACTCGTTGCTGCTGAATATTGGTGGCTGGGTCTTGTGCAATTCGTGCACAAATGTGTCGAAAGTTGTTCCCTTTGCCAACAATGCAAAGCAAATACCCATCTGACCATTCCCCCCTTTACCCTGATTAAATCCACCTCCTCTCGCCCCTTCCAGCAGATCTCTTGCAATCTCATCACCAACCTCCCATCTTCCTCCAGGTTTAACTCCTTACTGGTCGTGGTTGACCACAGGCTTACAAAGGGGGTGATTCTCTGTTCTACCAAGAAAACTATCACTGCCGAAGGGATAACCACTTTTTTCTTTCACAAAGTCTACAAATGCTTTGGACTATATGACAAAATCATATCTGATCGAGGCCCACAGTTTGCCTCTTCCTTTGCTAGAGAACTTAAAAAGGTCCTTGGATACAACCTCTCCTTATCCACCGCTTATCACCCTCAAACTGATGGAGAAACTGAATGTGTCAACCAAGAGGTCAAGACCTACCTTCAGATCCTTTGTGGAGATAACCCCACCACATGGTCAGATCTGATCACTCAAGCGGAGTTCACTCACAATCATCGCCCCCATTCTGTAACTGGAAAATCCCCCTTCTTCCTCATGATGGGATTCAAATCCCATCCCCTCCCTACTGTCATCGCCGAAACCAATCTCCCTGCAATCGAATCCCGGCTCAAAACCCTTTCTGCCACTCGAGACAAAGCCCTTGCCGCACATGAGTTCACTCAACAAGTCATGTCTACCAGAAATGGCAGAGGATTTGTCCCATTCTCCAAGGGAGACAAGGTCTGGCTAGAGGCTGAGAACGACGCTATGCGGAGAGCCTCGAGATGGAGGCAAAGGGGTGAGTATGGGGGTGCAAGTCTATAGTTACTTGCCTATGGGTCGTTCTGCGGGTTTATGGGTTACCGCGCGTCGACTATGGAAACTCGAGAATAAGGGTGAAGTGAGTGAGGCTCAATTCACAGCGGAAGCTTATGGTTCGACGCCGAGAGGGGTTACCTCTCAGATAGGATTGACGGTAGACTACAGACTACTAGAGTACTGGGTAGCTACAGGTCACTATCAATATACTACATCGAGTAGCATGGCTATGAACTATGTAAGGACTAAATATGGTCCATGGCTAACTATCTAAGTATGCGTTACTATCGACTTACTACTCTGAATTGCGATAGCGCTATGACTTGTGTCGGTAAGGGACACCTATGGGCTAGGTGTGCGGTCACGTGGGTTGGGTACCACCAGGATGACGGCGTCGGAGGGGCTATGCTATACAATAGCGATCAAGAGGATACAATCGGGAGGCGCTCACTAGGAGGCACTACATCCGAAGGAGACTAGTTTAGCGGCGTCATTGCGGACGGTGACAATAACAATACAATAGTCGGGTAAGGGCGAGGTCGCTAACCGGAGCTAGGACGTCGAAGAGGAATAACGAGGGATATGCGGTGAGCCGAGGCCGCCAATGATGAGGAGGGGTATGCGAGGAAGCGGGTCCAACTGTCGGCAGCGAGGACTAGGCTGCGAGGAACTAGCTTGGAGGGTTCAACGCCGAGAAGACAAGACTGGGGAGTCTGGTTCCTCTGGCCATATATTATATAGTACTCTAGCAAGCGCACGGACCACATGAGGGCCGGGCTATGTACTACCTATAACTATATCGGGAATAATAAAGGCTGTACGAGAAGCCAATGAACGTGGTGTGGCAGCCTCATGCAAGGGGCATGGGATGTGGCAGCACTGCCTACCGTGAGAAGGTGGAAAGAAGGCCAGGGACCGCGAGGTGTGGCAGATCTATAGATAGATGAAGTTAGTCCGAGATACGATCGGGATCTATCAAGATACGAGATCAATCGGCGATGGATCGGGAGATCGGATCGGGCTGGCGATGAAGATGAAGGCCCGATCGGATATAACTATAAGGGGAAGTGATAAGTCCCACGATCACGTGCAAGTCACGTGACCGGTCAATAAGTACTCGGTCGATGAAGACAAGGGAGAAGACTAGAAGGGGGGAATGTCAGAGGGTAGACGCTAGCAAAGCGAGACTAGCAAGAAAAGCTAGGTTGGGAACAAGGTTCGCAACACTTGTTCGGTTGCTGCATTCAAGTATTTATACTACAAGTACATGCGCACAGACTAGCTTAGGGCAGGTCTGAATAAGCTATGCTAACTATATATGGTAAATGTCTAACAAGTGTGACGAAGATAAAGGTACAGGTCACGTGATGCTGACTAAGCAGGTCACGTGACTCGAAAAGGGGGAGCTATGTAAAAGGGTCATGTGATGCTGACTAAGCAGGTCACGTGACACGAAAAAGAAAGGGAAAATGAAGAGGTAAAAACGGGGTTCGTAACAATCTGCTACATTGCACATTGCACAGCTCACTTCCTATCATTTCCAGAGCATCATGAAGATCGAATGGACATGGCATCATCAGCATCATCACTGTCTGGCACATTGCACATTGCACATTGCACACAACTCACTGCCTGTCATGTTCAGAACATTCAAGTTATGAAGAATAAATGGACATGGAATCATCAGCATCACCACTGTTAGGCACATTCCACAATTGATAACTCACAAAATGACATTTCCAGAGTATAATTAAACATAACATGATCAACATCACTATTGTCTGGCACAATCCACAATCCACAACACATTCTGTTATTTCCAGATTCTCATAAAGAATAAATGAACATAGCATGATCAACATCACTAATGTCTAGTACAATCTATAATACACAACTCACAAACTGTCATTTCCCCAGCCCGGAATGAAAAGTGAATGGACATGGCATTATTAGCATCACCACTGTGGCTGCCTGACACATTTTACAAATTCACAACTCACAAACTGAAATTTGCAGAGCAGAATGAAGAGTGAATCAACATGGCATCATCAGCATCACCACTGTCTGGCATATTCTACATTTCAAAACTCACTGTCTGTCATTTCCAGAGCACAATGAGAAATGAATGGACATGGTATAATAAGCATCACCACTGTCTGGCACATTCCATAATTCACAACTTACAAACTGTCATTTCCAGAATAGAATGAAGAGTGAAAAGACATGGCATCATCATCAGCATCACCACTGTCTGGCACATTCCACATTCCACAACTCACTGGCTATCATTTCCAGAGTAGAATGGATGAATGGACATGACATCATCAGCATCACTACTGTCTGGCATATCCCACATCCCACAACTCACTTTCTGACATTTCCAGGTTATCATGAAGAATAAATGAACATAGTGTGATCAACATCACTACTGTCTGGCACATTCCATATTCCACAACTCACTTTCTGACATTTCCAGGTTATCATGAAGAATAAATGAACATAGCATAATCAACATCACTACTGTCTGGCACATTCCACATTCCACAACTCACTTTCTGACATTTCCAGGTTATCATGAAGAATAAATGAACATAGCATAATTAACATCACTACTGTCTGGCACATTCCACATTCCATAACTCACTTTTTGTCATTTCCAGAGCAGAATGAAAAGTGAATGGACATGATATCATCAGCATCACCATTGCAAAACTCACTCACAAACTGTTATTTCTCCATTGGAATGAAGTTATATAAATCCAGACCATTTGACATATTTGTTGCAATGATAACTCACTTTCTATAAATTCCCCAATGAATTATAATGATTAGCATGTATTCAATTTATAAAATATATCTCACCCAAAAATGTGGAAATCATTGTGCAAGTTTTTTAGAATCTATCATCTTGTTTTTGTTTACAGGAAATACAAATTGATCCAGCTTGTCTATGTCAGATATGACACTTTTTACATTATAGCCTTAGCCTTTGAAGAATTTTCAACTTTTGGTACTTACTCCTGAACTGCAAATCTGATACACAGTGCCATACTTGTTTCTTGGGCAGTAACAAACAGCATTTGCAAAGCATCCTCATTCAAAGCTCCTGCAGTCTTTTCCAGCAGTTTGTCACATCCATCATTTGAGTGGTACATCCCTGGATGCATTCAAATTCCATGAGCTGCCAAGCCATTTATTGAGAAACAGAAAAATACCTCCAATCTGAATACTACATTTAGGTGCATAGTGTTACGATTCTTGAAGGACCCCTATCTTTTTCCTCTTTCTTTTCTCATATCTTTGTTATCGTTCCATTTTTCCTCTGTACGATTAGTCATCCACAGCTTCTTAGTCATACATGCTGTGGATTACCTACCTTTTCCTCATCATTCCTTAATGTTCTATGACACCATTTTCTTTAGCCAATCAATGGCTCTTTACTTATCTT
Organism: Leccinum subgranulosum; assembly: GCA_038091575.1. Taxonomy (NCBI): domain Eukaryota; kingdom Fungi; phylum Basidiomycota; class Agaricomycetes; order Boletales; family Boletaceae; genus Leccinum; species Leccinum subgranulosum. The sequence continues at coordinate 4,829 of JBBPOS010000494.1, forward strand.
TCTCTTACTTATTTAAACATCGAACCTTTGATGCATTCCATTTTCTCTAACCTTGACCTCCTTGAGTATCTTAGATATATCTTGGGAATATATCTCTTGTCTCTCTTGAACCCTCTGTGTGACCTTGTCCTGCACTTGAAAGGATGATTCGACCTCAAAGACTTTATCCTGTCTCTTGAAGTCGTCTCGACCTCTTGAACCTTTGTCTTCAATTCCTCGACCCTTGAAGAACCTCATCATCTTGATCCCTTGACCTTCAAGACTCCTCTATTCCCTCAGTCCCTTATCCAAGACCTTTCTTCTCGAGGCTACCTTTGTTCCCATTAGGACCAAGCGTAACAAAAGGTCAAGGTTAAATCTTTGAGCCTACCATTGAAGTAGAGCCTCCCACCATTTCGTCCTTCAACACCCTTCACCCCAGGAGGCCCCAACCTCCTTCCCAGTCACCCCTGAACCCCCTCTTTTGCCATAGAAGCTTTAACACCCACTCAGACTCTGAAGAGAAAAACCGACCCTCTACCCTCATCGCCAGCTCCATTCCAGAAGCTCTCCCAGAAAGAAACATTTTCTCTTCTCTCCCTGAAACCTACCACACATACATCCAACAACCACCTCCTTGTTCTTTATCCCCAGTAGATGAGACAGCACCTATCGAGGCCGAAACTCCTCCTCGAAGCAACCCACCTTTAAGAAACCCCACCCCACCAACACCAACACCACCAACACCCATCATGACAAATCCAAAACCCACAGAACTCCAACTAGGAGCATCCAAAGCCTTCGATGGATCTGCAGCCGAAGCCCTCATCTTCATAAACTCCGTCCAAATGTATCTCCTTGTCAATGAAACTGTTTATGATTCTGACGCAAAACAGATCACATATGCTCTCTCCCACATGACTGAGGGATCAGCCCTGACCTGGGCCTCCACCTTCAGAGCTAAGGCTCTGAGCTCCTTTCCTCCCTCCTTTGGCACGATTTTCAAATCTTTTGGCACTGCATTTGTCCATTTAGACACCAAAGCAGATGCTATTGCTTGGCTATCTTCGACCAGGATGGCTAAAGACTCCCCTCTCACAACCTACATATCTGACTTCCAGAACCGAGTTGCCTTAAGTGGGATAACTTTTGATGACATCCTTATTGGATATTCTCCTCTGGACTTCCTGTATCCCTCATGCGTCACATCTACTACATGGATCCCTCCTCCCACAAAAATCTCAGAATGGTATGCCAAAGCCATTCACTTCAAGAACCAATGGGAATGAGTGGATGATGTGGCTAATCACAACAAGAAAACCCCCTCTTATGTTCCCTACTCTCATGGACCCTCCACCAGAATGGAAAAAGACTCCAATGCAATGGATATCAATGCTGTCCACATTTCCAAGCTTACCCCTAAAGAAGTTGTACAACTTCTCTGTGTGCAGCTGAGGGGATATAGAACCAAAGAAGGTTCTTCCAAGAGGAAAGGGAAGTAACAACTCTAGTAGAAACTTACTAGGAAAAGTAGAGAAGCTTGCTATGAAGTAACTTGAAAGTGTTACAGCTGGCCCAAGTAAGGTCGGATGTAGACTTGGAGGACTAAGGCTAAGATGAAGGATTGGCTGAGCAAGCATAACACTTGGCGAGACCCTAAGACTAAGTGTACTATGAGGAGGAACTCACGAAGAGTCGCATCACTTGAGGACTAAGGACTAAGGACTAAGGACTAAGGACACACCCAAGAGAGCAGAAAATCGAAGGGACTCGAGGGTTGGCTGAGAACCAGGTGATATTCCAAGTAGCTCTAGCTTAGGGTTTACAAACGACAAGACTGTCCTTAAGTACTAAAGAGATGGAATGTGATGGAATCATGAAGAAGGAACATGTCATCCGCAGTAAGGATGAGTAAAAAGCTGCAGAGGATTACAGCAGTTTGCAAAGCTATGCGGAAAACGTGTCTCAAAAATTTGACCGCTTAAGAATTGCCGAGGGCAGGACCCCGAAATTATTGTGGTGGGTAACTGTCATGCTCGTTGCTTGCAGGTTGCCCTCCATCGCCCACCCATGCCAACCTATAGCATCTCTGACAACACAAAATTCCACATTCCTGTTCTTTTCCAAGAAGGTCATTCCGTCAATGAAATCTGCTCTCTCCTTGGTGTCAAGAAAACACTTGTGTACAACACTCTCCACTGCTACAAGAACTTTGGGACTATCCGCAACCCTTATACCTATTCCCATGCCACCGGATGCCCTCGAATCCTCGGCCCAGCAGATATCTTATTTATCCGCAATGTAATCCAGCAACACAACACCATCATCTATCTGGACGAGTTTCAAACGGAGTTGTTGGAGAAGCGCCATGTGTATGCTACACTTTCTATAATTTCTCGTGCTCTGCAGCGCCTTCACATCTCCCGAAAAGTGATGTCTTTCTCTGCCGCTGAGCAAAATGATGAGTTGTGTGCACTCTACATGAATTATATTGGGGCAAAAGCACCAGACACAAATATGTTGCTATTTATTGATCAAGCTGCGAAGGATCAATGAACATCTACCCGCCCTTGCAGGAGATCGCTTAGAGGACAGTGTTGCTATGGTCTATGATACTTTATATGTGGTGTATGCTACTCCATTCTCCCCGCCATTACATTAGATGGTGTGATCGCCTATGACATCATTGAAGGCTCAGTTGATAATGCCTGTTTTATAGCAAAATTCAGCTCTTCGATTTTTACTGACTTCTCTTCCTTCAAAGTAGAGGCAGCGGATGCCTTGCGAGTTCCTTTCGTTGTCGTCTTCTTGAGTAGGGAGTAGTTGGTAAGAGAGATTGTCCTCCATAGAGCTTACCCGCTCCGCAATAGGACAGAAATTGAATAAAAAAATAAAATAAAATGAAAAAGACGGTAAGAGAAACATTGAAAACATGAGTTTTTTCTGCATCCTGAACTAGTGACTGTGGCCGCATCGTATGAACAGTGGGTTGTTGAAACAAATACTATCACACAGGTCACATGTGACAATGATTTTGGGGTCCTGCCTCGGCAATTCTTAGCCGATTGAATTCTTGAGACGCATTTTCCGCATAGCTTTGCAAACCGCTGTAATCATACATGACAGATGGATGATGAAGCAAAGGCATCATCATGAGTCAGAAGATAAGAACAGAGATAGGAATCACTCGGAGAGGAGAATGTCGGATCATCAGCGATGTGAAACAAGATGAGAAATTGCCTGAGATTTATGATACAAGGTGAAGACAAAGTAGAGGTGATAAGCGAAGCAAAAAGAGAGAGAGAAAAGACATAGAGTGAACTCAAGAGATAGTTGTAACAGAAAGGAGTTTTGAGTGTGATGAGAGTAAGAAAGAACTTGTGTGAAAAACAAGTTTTTTTTGAAGGGACGAGGACGTCCCTCTTATATACTACATGACTGTTTGTACATGTTATGGTATACAGAATGTGATGGAACATTATGTAAGAGTATTAGCCAATAGCATAAAGGTCTCTATACATAATGTGTAATCACCAAGTTATATCTGAGTCATAAGCACAGCATATGAATTATGATCAGTAAGCTGATCAGTAAGCAAAGTAATACAATATGAGTCATCATAGAAAATGAAAGAATAGTCTAGAAGTAAGTTCTAGACTGATGACTAAGCAATCACATGACTAATGAATGTGATTGTTTCAATACTCCTCCTCATTGAGATGATGATCACAATGATTTAGATCTTGGGTAGATAGTTGGTTAAACCAAGTTGTAAACAATCAAGTTGAAACTTGTCAAAGGTGACATTCTTCATAAAGATGTCTGCTCATTGGTCTTGAGTAGGAATATAGAATAATTCGAGTTGTTTATGTTCCTGAACTGCTTCATGTATATAGTGATATTTAATAGCTATATGTTTTAAATGTCCTTTTTGAGCAGGGTTTTCAGCCAGAAACATGGCTCCTTGATTATCACAGTTAAGCGGTAAAGGATGTTTGATCTCATGACCTATCTCTTTGAAAAGATTATGAATCCAGACTAGTTGTCTCACTGATTTGGTCATGGCAATGTATTCTGCTTCTGTGGAAGATAAGACAACAACTTTCTGATATCTTAAACACCAGAAAACAATAGTGTCTGCGAGGAAGATGCAATAGCCAGTCATTGAATGTCTTGTTTTAAGGTCACCAGCCCAATCAGTATCACAATATGTTGTGAAACTCGCATCCTTTGCTAATCCATTAAATGTGATACACACATCTTTGGTATAAGCAAGGTATCAAACAATGTAAAGTGCTTGATTGAGATGATCCTCAGAAGAATTTGCAGAAAATTGTGACATCTTGATAACTAAATAAGCAAGATCTGGGCACATTCCAAGCATGATGTAAAGAAGAGATCCAATAACCGATTGATATTGAGATCTTCATTTAGGATCTTCTTTTTCTTCATTGGAACTTGGATTATATCCAGACAAAAGTGGTGTATGAGCATGTTTACAATTCTCTAGCTGGAATTGTTCAATAACTTTCTCAGCATAGGCACATTGGTCAAGTCTCAGAGTTCATTTCTTTCAATCTCTGGTAATACACATGCCAAGATATTCTGTAGCATTGCCAAGTATTCGTGATTCCCATTGATCTGTGAAAGTCTTCATGTGACTCTCGATGAATTTGAGGTTGGAACCAATAAAAAGAGCATCATCAATGTAAACTACGAAGATGATCTTATCTTTGCCTATATATTTGATGTAGACTCCAAGATCTGAAGTCATACATTTGAATCCCATTTGTTGAAGGGATTTATGTAGAGCTTTGTTCCATTTGATGGCGGCTTGTTTAAGACCATAAATGGATTTCCTAAGGTGACAAACTTTGTTTTCTTTGCCTTTTTCAATGAAACCTTCAGGTTGAACCATGTGAAGCTCCTTGTTGTCATCAAGTTCTCCGAAGAGAAAAGCTGTCTTGACGTCTAAGGCTTTGATCTCCCAATCTTTAAGGGCTGCTAGGGCTAGGAAAAGCCTGATGGTTTCAAACTGTGCAATGGAGGAAAAGGTTTCTTCGAAATCTATCCCATAGATTTGTGTAAAGCCTTTTGCAACAAATCGAGCTTTCTTGCGACCATCGCTCTTTGTCACATATACCCATCTCTCTGTGGTAGATCTGCTAATATCCAAACATTTTGGTCATAAAGAGATTTCATCTCTTCTTCCATGGCTTTCTGCCAATCTTTTTGATCTGCTGGTGTCATCTTTTTGACGTCTCGGTAATGAACTGGTGTCTTGCCAATTGTTGTGGTAGCAGCAGCAAAGTGATGGCGAATCCATTTTGCACTACAAGGTTGTGCTAATGGTTCATCATAAAGATCATTCATATCATCGTCTACAAAGATAGTAGGGATGGGAGCTTCCGGAATTGGAGTAAATTCCATATTCGGAGAAAGTGGAGTTAATGGAGATATGTAACTCCTCCTGAATTGTTTCCATAGGAGTTTCTTGTCGAGATAGTGAAGTCTCAATCTCCAGTGGAGTTCTATCTCCATATGTGTTATCTAGTAAGATACGACGTGTGGAGACATGAGAAGATACTCTAGATCGAGTTCGTGGTTCTTCTCCTAAAACTTGTATTGGATGATGACAGTGATGTCGAGTTCAAAATTCAGGTATGGTTTCATCTGGTAGTTGTCTAGGTGCAAACCATGGTGGATGAGGATAAGAAGGATTCTTTTCATAGAATCGTTCAAGATTATGATCTTCTTGTTCATCATTAGGTGTATCTCTGGCATCTCGAGGAGGCTCAGGTAATTCTTGTCCAGTTTCATTATATCATTCTAAGAGTCGACATTTATGTTGATGAATTCATTCTGGAGAAGTATAATGACAAATAGAAGTATCTTGTAGAGGTCTCCTTGTGTTATGATTCTCAAAGGACCCCCCTCTCTTTTCTTTTTCTTTACCTCTCTCTCTATTGACTTGTCCCCTTTGTCTTGTATACTTAGTCATCCACAGCTTCTTTGTCATACCTACTGCAGATCACCTACACATTCCACCCCATTCTTTATCATTCTATGACATCACTTTTCTAACCAATTATCGTTGCTTACTTATCTCGCCTTCCCTCTATTTAACATGTCACTCAACCGATGTACTTCTTTTTCTTAACCTTGACCTCCTCGAGTATCCTATATACATCTTGGAATATAACCTTTGTTTTCTTGAAACCTCTGTGTGACCTCGTCCTGCACTTGAAAGGACGCTTCGACCTCGAAGATGCTGTCTTGTCTCTTGAAGTCATCTTGAACTCTTTGAACCATAGTCTTCGATCCCTCGACCTTCGAAGAACCTCGCTGCCTTGATCTCTAGACCCTCAAGGTTCCCTTGTCCCTTGTCCAAAACCTTCCTCCTCGAGGCTACCCCTGTTTCTACCAGGATCAGGCATAACAAAAGGTCAAGGTTACATCTTCGAGCCTACCATTGAAGTAGAGCCTCCCACCATTTCGTCCTTCAACACCCTTCGTCCCAGGAGGCCTCAACCTCCTCCCCAACCACCCTCGAACCCTTTCTTCTGCCACAGAAGCTTCAATGCCAACTCTGACTCTGAAGAGGAAACCCAACCCTCTACCCTCGTCACCAGCTCCATCCCAGAAGCTCTCCCAGAACGAAACATTGTCTCTTCCCTTCCTGGAACCGACCAAACTTACATCCAACAACCACCCCCTCGTTCTCCATCTCCAGTGGATGAGACAGAACCGATTGAAGTTGAATCCCCTCTTCATAGCAACCCACCTTCGAGGAACTCCACCCCACTCCCATCAGCACCACCAACCCCCCCACCACCTATGACGAACCCAAAACCCACTGAACTCCAACTTGGAGCACCCAAATCCTTTGATGGATCTTCGACTGAAGCCCTAACCTTCATAAACACCGTCCATATGTACCTTCTTGTCAATGAGACTGTCTATGACGCCGATGCAAAGAAAATTGCATATGCTCTCTCCTACATGACTGAAGGATCAGCTCTTACTTGGGCCTCCACCTTCAGGGCCAAAGCTCTAGAAACTTCCCCCCCCTCACTTGGCAAGCTCGAGGACTTTGTCAAATCATTTGGCACTTTGTTTGTTCATTTAGATACCAAAGCAGATGCTATTGCCTGGCTATCTTCGACCAGGATGGCTAAAGACTCTTTCCTTATGACCTACATATCGGACTTCCAAAACTGAGTAGCCCTAAGTGGAATAACCTTTGATGATGTCCTCATCAGATATTTCTCCACTGGACTCCCTGTCTCTCTCATGCGTCGCATCTACTGTATGGACACCCCTTCTACGAAAATCTCAGAATGGTATGCCAAAGCCATTCACCTCAAAAACCAGTGGGAATGAGCAGATGGTGTAGCCAATCATAACAAGAAAACTTCTTCCTCCTACGTCCCTTACTCCAATGGTTTCTCTGCCAAAATGGAAAAAAACCCCAATGCAATGGATGTCGACACTGTTCATATTCCTAAGATGACTCCTCAAGAGAAAAAACGATGCATCAAACAGAAACTTTGTTTCAGATGTCGCAAGGGAGGACACTCTGCCACCACTTGCCCCACCTTCCCCTCGACCAAACCTTTTGAAAAGAAAGTCCAAAAAGTTGAAGAAAACACTGTCCCTCAGCCTCAGGAGACTGAGGATGATGAGGAACTTAGGATTCACAAAGTCTCCCTTATGGATTTTTAGAACAGAGGCCTTCCCTGATGCAAGCCTCCTCCATATCTCAAACCAATGTACTTGTAGCTGATAAACGAATGAAATTGATCCACATCCCCCTTCACCTCGTTGTCCCTACTCGTAATCTTAAAGACATCAGCACCTTCGCTCTTATCAACTCTGGAGTTGATATCTCTTGTATCAACTGGCACTTTGTCAACAAACACTGCCTCCCAAAAGAACGACTCCCCCACCCTATCCCTGTTCGAAACGTCGACCAATCTGTAAATAAGAATGGAGACATACAGTTCACCTGCTCCCTATACATTCGAGTTGCAAGGATCCTCCAGAAAGTGAAGTTCTATGTTATGCACTGCGGGAAAGAAAATGTCATCCTCGGGCTTCCCTGGCTCCAAAAAGTCAATCCCACTATTAACTGGAAAGAACAAACTATCGCCATCAGGACCTCATGTGACGAAATAGCCCAACTTAACGCCCTTTACAATGTGCTGCCAAATTCAGACCATCGCCTCCCATCCCCAGAAAAACTCGACACATCGACTCTGATCCTGTCCATGATGGACGACTATATGCAACTGGGCGGGTCACCGCTTCTCTACCCAGGCTAGAACACACTATGTGATTAACAGAATTATGAAATGTGGACAATGCTTTGCTCAGATACCTTCGACCACCGTCAAAGCCTTCACTATGGCCACCAAGCTGGCTATTGAAGCAGACAAAGCTAAACCTAAAGTCACTCTCCCTCTAGAGTATTCGGCATACTCCTCGGTCTTCACCAAAGAATCTGCCGACCACCTTCCCCCATCACGACCCTATGATCATGAGATCAACCTTGACGAGTCCTTCATCCCAAAAATAGGAAAAGCCTACCCCTTGACCCCAGAAGAGCGTCAAGCCACAGAGACGTTCATTGAGGAGAACCTCAAAGCTGGAAAGATACGTCCTTCCAACTTGCCACAAGCCTCCCCCTTCTTCTTTGTCAAAAAGAAAGATGGAGGACTCTGACCGTGTCAGGACTATCAATATGTCAACAAACATACTGTTCACGATTCCTATCCCCTTCCCCTCATCTCCAATCTCATTGACAAACTCAAAGAGGCCAACATCTTCACAAAGTTTGATGTTCGATGGGGCTACAACAATGTTAGGATCAAAGATGGCCATCAATGGAAGGCTGCGTTTAACACTCACAAAGGCCTCTTCAAACCCACTGTCATGTTCTTTGGTCTCACCAACTCTCCTGCCACCTTCCAATGTTTCATGAATGACTCGTTCCATGACCTAATCGCTGAAGGATGGCTCATCATTTATATGGATAACCTCTTGATCTTCTCCCCTGACAAGACCATCCATGAAGAACGTACCAAACGGGTTTTGCAGCGTATGATGAAATTGGATCTCCATCTCAAACTTGAGAAATGTAACTTCGCCACTTCTGAAGTAGAATATCTTGGAATGATCATAAAACCAGGACAACTGGCTATGGACCCTGTAAAACTGGCAGGGATTGCCGATTGGCCCACCCCCTCGAAACTTAGAGACATCAGATCATTTCTGGGGTTCGCCAATTTCTATCAAAGATTCATTCCAAACTACTCAAATGTTGCTCACCCCATTATTGACCTGACTAAGAAGGCACAACCATGGGACTGGTCCCCCACCTGTCAATCAGCTTTCGACACACTTAAAACCATGTTCCTCTCGAAACCAAACCTCTCTCTCCCCGATTTATCCAAACCTTTTGCCATTGCTACTGACGCCTCCAAGTATGCCACTGGTGGGATACTCCTCCAAACTGACACCAATGGCGACTGGAAACCTTGCTCCTACCTGTCCCAATCCTTCTCCCCAGCAGAACAAAACTATGACATCTATGATCGCGAGCTCCTTGCTGTCATTCATGCCTTGAAATCCTGGCGATAATATCTTCACAGTTCTCCCTTCCCCATATAGGTCTTCACCGACCACAAGAACCTCACCTACTTCCGACAACTTCAGAAATTGAATCGTCGGCAAGCTTGCTGGCTTCTAGACATTGCTGACTTTGATCTCAAACTCATCCATGTCCCTGGAAAACTCCTCGCTGCTCCTGACACCCTCTCTCGCCGCCCTGACCTCATTCCTGAGTCTGACAATGACAATGATGATGTGACTTTACTCCCTCCCTCCTCATTTGTCAACCTTATTGATACAGCCCTCTCTGACAAAATCTCTGTATCCTCATTGTCAGACCCGCTTGTCCTGGACTCTCTTCATGCCTTGGAAGGGGACATTCCACCCAAATTTTGATCTCGACTCTCTGACTGGAAATTTGATGCTGGGATTCTCACTTATCAAAGTCGGGTCTATGTCCCCAATGACCTGAATCTTTGTCAATCCATTGTGGTACGTTCCCATGATCACCTCTCTGCTGGTCACCCTGGTTACCTTAAAACTCGCCAGCTTGTCACCTCCAAATTCTGGTGGCCAGACCTTGCTCAATTTGTCCAAAAGTATGTTAAAGGTTGTGCCACTTGCCAGCAGAACAAAGTCAATACCCATCCCACCATTCCCCCCCTGTTCCCTATTGCCTCCTCCTGCTCTCGACCCTTTCAGCAGATTTCCTGCGACCTTGTAACCGACCTCCCTCTATCCAATGGCTTTGATTCTCTCTTGGTCGTGGTCGACCATGGGCTTACTAAGGGGGTGATTCTCTGTCCAACTAAGAAAACTGTCACTGCAGAAGGAATAGCTAACCTTTTCTTCCACAAAGTCTACACTCAATTCAGACTCTATGACAAAATAATCTCTGATCGAGGCCCCCAATTCACTTCCTCCTTCGCAAAAGAACTTTCTAAACTCATTGGATACACCCTCTCCCATCTACTGCTTACCACCCTCAAACCAATGGAGAAACAGAGCAAGTCAACCAGGAAGTGGAGATGTTCCTTTGCATCTATTATCATAATAACCCCACTGGATGGGCCGAACACATCTCTCATGCTGAATTTGCCCACAATCACCGCCCTCACTCCGTCACAGGGAAGTCACCATTTTTTCTCATGATGGAGTATGAACCCCGCTCCTTCCCATCGGTTATTGCCGAATCCAACATCCCTGCCATAGAAACCAGACTCCAAACTCTATCAGCCACTTGAGATGGAGCCTTGACTGCCCACGAACTAGCTCGACAGGTCATGAAGGCCCGCTCCACCAAGACCTTCAAACCCTTCACAAAAGGAGACAGAGTCTGGCTTGAAGCCAGGAATCTTCAATGCTCCCTAGCCTCCCCAAAACTCGGAACCAAACGGGAAGGACCCTTCACCATTATCGACGTCTTATCCCCAATTGCCTACAAAGTCCGCCTCTCCAAAACATGGCACATTCATAACGTGTTCCATGCTTCCCTGTTATCCCCTTATCATGAAAACCCTGTCTATGGCCCCAACTTCCCATCACCACCACTGGACCTTATAGAAGGCGAAGAAGAGTACAAGATTGAGAAGATCGTACAACATAAAGGAACCCCGCAGAAATGCCACTTCCTGATCCAATGGAAGGGCTATTCAGCCGAAGAAGACTCATGGATTCCTGAAACCGAACTCAAACACACCAAAACAATTCTCAATGCTTACAAGAAGAGCCATCCCTCCGTCTTTTCCCCCAGCAACCAAGTACCCACTCATCGCTAAAACCACCCATCTCTCTAAACCATGACTTCCTCTCCCTCCAGCTCCCCTGTTAACTTCCCTTTCACTCATCATTTCCTCTCCTTCTCTGATGAAGGAAACCTACACTTTATCAACGCCCAACTCCGTGACTCCCGCCTCTTCTCTACCATTGAAACTCTCCTTGATACAGATTCTCCCCTCTACTTAGCCAGATAGGCATACCTTCAGAACCTTTGTCTCAACAATGCCATAGACCGCCTCCCTACTGCCTTTAGGAGGTCAGAATATGCCATCGTTCGACTCTTCATCTCCATCCTTCACGAAGCCACCAATACTCAGTCCATCGCACTCCTTTCCCTCCTTGACCAACTAGGCATGCCTGATGTCATCGTCCATGCAGACACCCTCCTTAGTCAACCACGTCGCTCCCTCCTTAATAGACTTGCCAACCACCTCATCCCAGATGTCCCCATTGATGTCCCAACAGACATTCCAAACCCCCTTTCTGCCAGTTCCTCCCCGTTAGGTGTCGACGAAGAGGAATACCTTGCTCAGGTAGACGAGGAATTAGCTCAGACAGCATGACAAGATGTTCTAGATGGAAACGAGGTGGTCCTCACTTCAAACCACCATGACTATTCTCTCACCTGCTTCGTCTGCCATCGTCGGGGACATAAGAGGATTCACTGTGAGCAGTACCAGTGTCCCCTCTGTCGCGTTTCTGCCCCTGGTCATCCCCAATGCTGCTTCCCCAGTCGTTGTTTTACCTCAGTACCACTACCCATCCCTCCTCCTCAATGATGCAACTGTTCTAGATCATCATCCTCTGCTTCCTCCTCCCAGCAGTCTTACCGAAGATACCCCCCTTGTGTCTCTTCCCCAATCCATGAAGGGTCTTATCAGCAAGACATTGCCGAGGGGAATACTAGGGAATGGAGGGAACACCACTAGACAGCATGGACTACTGTACCCAAGGATTCTCCTTTCAACGACGACCCATACTCCATCAGCAACACCTATGACTCCCCTGTTGCTGGAACCCAGGAGTTTTGATTGACCTCCTCGAGTATCCTATATACATCTTGGAATATAACCTTTGTTTTCTTGAAACCTCTGTGTGACCTCATCCTGCACTTGAAAGGACACTTCGACCTCGAAGATGCTGTCTTGTCTCTTGAAGTTGTCTTGAACTCTTTGAACCATAGTCTTCAATTCCTTAACCTTCGAAAAACCTCGCTGCCTTGATCTCTAGACCCTCAAGGCTCCCTTGTCCCCCTTGTCCCTTGTCCAAAATCTTCTTCCTCGAGGCTACCCCTGTTCCTACCAGGATCAGGCGTAACACCTTGGTCCACGTAGTAGAGGACTAGTTGCAAGAATCGGTTGAATTGTTTCCGATGTCACTTCAGTATCCAGATGTGGAGTAAGGTCTGATATCGAAGGTACATTTGTGTAAATTGGTATCTCCTCAGGATTTTGAGATAAATCCCAATAATGTTTAGGGTAAGATTTAGATGAATGAGGTGATGAATGTCTTGAATGATCAACAGATTGATTTGGTAGTGGTTGTTGAGGGAATGGAAAGATATGTATGGGGGCAGGTTGAGGAACTTGTGGAAAAGAAATAATCTGATCAGGATATTGTCTTGTTCCAGAGTCCTCGTTTCCAGGTGTTAAGGCTTCTTCTTCAATGTTTGAAGAGATGTATGGAATAGAGGAAAGTTTGTCTATTGGAGTTACTTTTTTTGAACAATAAGGGAAATTTCCTTCATCAAATGTAGCTGTTGAGGAGACAAAGACTCATCAATATGTTGGACAGTAAAAGCGATATGCTTTAGATCCTTGTTCATAACCAATGAATATCATTTCTTCTGCTTTAGGTGAAAGTTTGTTCTGTCATATATCTTTAGGAATGGAAACATAGGCTTTACAACTGAATACTCGGAAGTAAGAAATATCAGGTTTCTTTCCCAAGAAGATTTCAACTGGGGTTTTCTAACCATGACGACACATAGGTTGTCTATTGTGATGTGCAAAGCAGTTTCACATGCGTCTTGCCAAAATGAGTTGGGAAGGCAAGCATTAAGATGTATAGCTTGAGCTTTTTCCATGATGGTTCAATTGAATCTCTCTGCTCTACCATTCTGTTGTGGCAGATGCGGAATGGAGTATTGAAAAGAGATACCTTTGGATGTGAAGAACTGTAAAAGCTCCTGTCCAAGATATTCCCTCCCACAGTCCAAATGTGAGGCAATGGAGAGACCAGTCAAGGTCTCCACATGGAGAACCAGCTCACAGAACCACAAAGCAGTGTTACTCTTGCGATGGAGAAAAGCAAGAAAAGCGAAAGCAGAACAATCATCAATGAAGGTGAGAATCTAGTGAGCATGAGCGCGAGACTCCATAGGAAGCTCAATAAGGTCCATGTGAACGAGACCAAGAACACGAGCAGAACATTTGTCAGAGGGACCAAGGGGTTGCTCATGAGACTTGCCAAGTTGGCAGCCATGCCAAGGAGGCAAAGAATTTATTGATTTTAATGAAACTTTAGGAAGTCCAGCAGTAGCAGAGATAAGATGCCAAAGAGCATTGTCAGAACAATATCCAAGACGATGATGCCAAAGTTCAGATGAGGAACTGTCTGACAGGGTATGAATGTCACTTGGAGTGATCAGAGATGACTAGGGATGAGCGTGGGTATGGATGACCCATGTGGGTTGTGGGTATGGGTATGTGGTGGGTATGGGTGTGGGTTAGCATTTGCAATACCCACCAATACTGTTATGACTGTCTCCTGAGTTCTCATTATGTCTTTTCTCTCTTTCTTTCTGCTTTGCTTATCGCCTTTACTTTGTTTTCATCTTGTATCATAGATCTCTGGCAATTTCTCATCTCGTTCCACATCGCCGATGATCCGACATTCTCCTCGCCGAGTTATCCCTATCTCCGTTCTTATCCTCTGACTCATGATGACGTCGTTGCTTCATCAGCCATCTGTCATCATTCTTCCTCTGACTCATGATGACGTCTTTGCTTCATTATCCATCTGTCATGTATGATTAATCCTCCACAGCTTCTTACTCATCCATACTGTGGATGACGCATCCCTTCTTTGTGATTCCATCATGTTCCATCTCTTTAGTACTTAAGGACAGTCTTGTCACTTGTAAACCCTAAGCTAGAGCTACTTGAAATATCACCCAGTTCTCAGCCCACCCTTCGAGTCCCTTTGTCCCTAGTCCCTTTGATCCTCTGCCCTCTTGGGTGTGTCCTTAGTCCTTAGTCCTTGAGTGATGTGACTCTTCGTGAGCTCCTCCTCAATAAGTACACTTAGTCTTTGGATCTTGTCAAGCGTTATGCTTACTCCGCCAATCCTTCGTCCTAAGCCTCAGTCTTGTCAAGCGTTACGCTTACACGGCTACTCCTTCGTCATAGCCTTAGTCCTCCAAGTCTACATCTGACCCTACCCGGGCCAGCTGTAACAAATACCCTCACCAATACCCATACCCATGCCACGGGTATTCTACTTTGTAGTGTCACGGTTGACAATTTATTTACTTCCTTATTTGGCAATCACCTGCAGCAATAGCAAAGAGTCATCCGACCTGACATCACAGCATCCACCCCTCAGGTATATTCTACCTTCTGGAAAAATTTCTACACTACCCAGAACTCCCACTACAATGACAAAACGAGCCATCAAACCTACAGAGAAGCTCAAGGCCACCCTTCAGGACAGCCACCAATCTGGCAGGAAGCGGAAGCCAGAAGTCTCAGACTCTCTGTCCGACATACCAGCCAATCCCCCTAAAAAGACAAAATTAGTCACGGTATTGCTCTACTCAGGTTCAGAGGATGACAAGCAAAGTCCCCGCCAAGCTGATGGGGTTGAGCAGGACACGGAGATTCTGGATGACAAGACTGAAAAGGGTGATCCCGAAGAGGGGGCCGAAGAGGAATCACCACAAGATGAACTTGGTGCATCTAAATATTAATATTGGTCAGTTATTATAGCTAACATACACATAACATACACACAGAATGCCTGAAGAAGGATTGAACCTCCCCGATCTATGCATTCTTTGATGTGACACCCACCATTGAACACATTGGTGATCGGCAATCTCATGTCTTCAAATATGAATCCCGTGGCTGCAAAGTAACCATTCGTCAGTACCTTGATACCAAGGATGCCCGCTCAATGGGTAACATGAGGAAGCATGCTAGAAAATGTGAGGCAATGATGCTGTCAATATTGCCAACAAATCAAACCTAAATGCTGCAGAAGCACGCACCGAACTACTTGCCGGCACCTTAAAAAACGGCAAGATAACTACTGCATTCGAAAGAAAGAATAAAAATAAAGCAACATACTCTAATATCCCACATAACCGTGCGGAAATCCGGTGCATTGTACCCATATAGGTGTGTTCGAAGCCAGACCAATGGAGCTAATGTGGTGCCGATCTATAGAACAGAGACTGTGCGCTGGGTGGTGGAGGACCTGCGGCCGTTCTCAATTGTCACCGATCATTGGTACCTGTCACTTATGAAAATGGGAAGGGCAAACCATTACGTACCGTCACGTTTCACTATGGCCCGAGATGTGCGCAGTGCGTTTGTGCATATATGTGAATGGCTTGCCAAAATGCTGCAAGTAGATCTGAGTCAGTCATTGTGCTGGAAGGTTGTAATTTAGAATGTACCAGGGTTATGATGGCAAGCTTAGCATCACCACAGATGCATGGATGTCCCCAAACCATTGTGCATTTGTTGCAATTTGTATGCACTTGGAGCATAAAAGGTTGGCTTTGATGATGCCGTTAGAGCTGGTTGAAGTGAGCAAGGTATGAACAGCGCTCACCCAACATCAGCAAACCAGACCTCAGATAGACAGTGCTGGCCAGGGCTGTCCAGGTGTAACAGGTCCCCAGGTGCTCCTAGCAAGGTCCCTAAGTGGCTATGCCTAGATAGCTCACCGCCTAACTGGACAGACCTGTCCAGCTGTGTCCAGCTCCCCCCAGCTGTGGCTGTGCCTTCCAGCTACTCCAGTTCTCCCAGCTAGTTCCAGCTACTCCCAGTCACTCCCAGCTTGTTCCAGCTACTCCAGGTATTTCCAGAAATTATCATATTTCATACACTACATACATACATGGGATACTACAATACAAACTTACTAGCCATGTGTAATACATCTGCAATGAAAGTACATGTCAACAAAAAGTCAAATCATAAAGGGAAAAACTCACAAG
>JBBPOS010000495.1:0-21322 GCA_038091575.1 Leccinum subgranulosum
TAGAAACCCTCCCGCTTGATCAGCAGAAGGAGTGGAAGATTGCGTGTCAAAACGAACTTGACATACTAAACAAACGCAATATCTTTGAACTAGTGGACCTCCCAAAGGGGAGGAAAGTTATATCAAACAGATGGGTTTTCGATGTAAAACCCGATGGTCGCAAAAGAGCCCGCCTTGTAGCTAAGGGCTTCTCCCAAGTCGAAGGAATAGAGTTAAGTCTCTCATAAACCTCATTCAACCTCATTTAACAGCGATCAAGTTGACACACATTGGTGACCTCACTCAACAGCAAGCACATGGACCATTCTCGGGACCGGATCTCCTCCCCCTTCAGGTGGCTTCATGCCTCTTGCCCCTCTCTGTGGTCTGACTCCGCGTCGACCCGAAAACTCTCCTGGACTTTGTGTCCATTGAGTTGCCCCGTCGCCACCTCGCATCGAGCATCAGTGGGGTTAAAGACTCCTGGAGGGTCTGCAGTTTCTCCCTTCCCCTTTTGCCAGCTCTTCTGTTTTCTGCCTCCTTTGTCGCCCCGTCACCACCTCGTACCACCTTCACCAATCTCACCGTCCCTTCCACCGGCTGCGTTTCCCAATTGTCTTGACTTACTACTATACCGAATGGTGTGTAACTACTTGCTCACTCAGTCCCGCCCCACTAATGGTTCTGATCCCCAGATCACACTGATGGCCACCGCTCTGACGCATTATATGGCGCAAGATCGTCCTGACGACCATAAGAATCTGTTACGTTTTAATATTAATATTGTTACTAATGGCATGGACGATAGCCACTCTGACCTGTATGGCCACACTGGCAATAGCATGTACTAGCGATGGTGTCCAAATCATCTCGACGCCGAACATGACGTTTGTGCCAGAGCCACACCTTAGTGTAGAGGAACTCCACATCCGTGCTGATGGTCACTTGGGGCCAGCGGATTGTTTTCAGTGGCCGCAACTGTACTGCAAGGAGTACAAGTATGCCGTTTGCATCCACTGCAAAGAATTCCATGCATTGCCCGACCCTCTTGGCTGGGCATGGTACACTCCCTCACTGGCAGATTTTGAGGAGTGCAGCACAGCACAAGGAAGGGGCAAGCTTGTTGCATCCAAGGCAGCTGGCGTCGCGTCTCTCTATGCATTGGCTACGAAGCGCTACGATCCCTGGAAGTCTAAACAAGGCGAGAAGAAAGATATAGCATCTGAGTGGATCCAAGACCTCAAGCATACACTCGACCTCCTCTCCAACCAATTCCTTTTTTTCCAGGACATCATTGTATTGGTCGCACAAGCTCAATGTTCCCTCATCGACATCTACATTTTCCTCGATTTTGTCAAAGTCGTCAATCCTCTCCATGGTTATCCCTCCGCTGTTGCACCACCGGTTCGCAATGACTGGATGGGTGGTTTCACCACAGAGTCATCCGTCTGCAATGAGCTCTTCTCAGCGGGCATTCTTGTCTGGCTCGTTAGAGCCGATCACTCCATTACCCCCTGGACAATCATCAAGACCCCCGTCCAATTTACTTTCCCCGATGGCATCATGCGGGCACTCTATTCCGAGAGGGGAAGGATTATTCCGAACCCTCCATTGTTGCATTCAGGTTCTGGAGGCCTCGTGCGCCATTTCAATTCCTGTCGACTATACTCCCCGGATTTGACATTGCCAGGTCCGATGCCGCTCTCCCAAGTGAAATCTCAAGTCGGAAAAGTGCCGACACAAAATCAGACAAAGAAGAAGGCGAAGACGGCGCAGGTGAACATCTCCCACCCTGGTATGTTTGTGATATCATCAATTAACGGCTCCATCAGCTCACTGATTGCCAGGTGGAAATTGTCCCTGCAACAAATGAGAAGATCCGGCTGTTGCTGAAATGCCAGAACAGCTGAACATGTGGCTGACTGCCATGCAATGAACTGCCAGAGAACCCAAACCAGCCGCCGTGAGCGATGTCGATAATGGGTACCGTGTCCCAGAGCCCGCTCTGCTCATCGCACCCCAAAACATGGAGAGGCATCAAATATACCTGACAAACTGGCTGTCCATATGACATGCCTGGTTGACACACATCCACGATGACCTGCCTCGACATTTCCCCTCTCCGCGAATGTGGCGAGATTTCCTAGGCCAGAGCTCTTCTACACAGACAGTCAGTGCGGGCAGCATTGAAACCCAAGCACAAGCCACTAAAAAGGCAGGACTGGAAGTATTTATCGAGATAGCAAGTCTCGATTGTGTGCACAGTACCCTTCCAAGGGAACTAAGAGAACAGTGGGAGATACTCACTGTATAGACCAAAGGTAACAAACAAAGGTTTGAAGGTAGTTGCGAGAGTAAGGACTGGAGCAAGTAGCTTAGAGTGAGAGCGAGATGGAAGAATGAGTAGAAGACTTGTTATTGTCCCAGAGCGATAGCTCCAGGTTTATATATGATACAAAGATGTTTGTATCTATGTACGTATTCTCCTATATAAGGGAAATAGAGATAGAACTCTATGGAAGGTCATGGAAGGATGACGAAGTCATGAGTCATCCGCAGTAAGATACTGCTATCGTCCAATGGCGTTAAAGCCTTATCTAAGTGATGAGTAATATGCATAGTGTAAGTAAAGATAAGAGTGATAAGTGATAAGTGAGTCATATAGAATGAGTCATGACTGAGTCATGCTGGGTGACTAGTCAGTAACGTTAGAGTAATGCTACTAGGAATCATGGTATGGAAATGAAATGAATCCATGATTCTCAACAGTACCAACCATATACCGTGACTGAGCTCAAGTTACATATCATCTGTCAATATTTCAATCTTCATTGATTGTAGTAGACGAGAATTGAAACTACCTATACTACCATTGCAAAACGTCAATTGACTAATTCAGAGCGTCGAAGACATGGCTACTAGAGGCTTATATTGCGGCAAGTACGCAAGACTCATCAGCGTATATTTCTGTTGATCAGCATCTTTACATGACGCAGATCCTTGCGCTGATCTGCTCACTTTGTCTATTAGGAAACAGCGTCAAGGATGTTCATTCGCAATGTCCCCCACAGCTGATTTGTACTAGCTGAGAGGCAGAGGCCCATGCATCTTAAATTTCTGTGGTTGCTGTACGAATTTCCAATTTCAATGACAGCCAGGCCGGCGGATTTGATTAGATAACCATAGTTGTCTGAACGCAAACCAAACATGCATCCACATTCATCTTTGATCACGTTCAACACGCCAGGTTTGATTCAGTGTTCATGAAAATCTTTGAAGAACCGGACCTAACCGGACCAATACAGATCTGAGCTAGAGCATACAGAATAACTCGGCAAGTCGGATGGGATTTGTGTCTTTACCCATATACTTTAGTCACTCATCATCACACTTCTGGTTCATCCGACATGTACAAAACATCCTGAAAGTGGTACCACCTGATGACTAGCCAGTCTGATGCATATGTGGAACCGGCCAACCTATTGATTGATGAGCCATCCAATACCAAAATATATATGGTACCGGCCGACACCATATAAATATGATCCAACACATACATGGGACCAGCTGATCCATTGATTGATGAGCCATACAATACCAAAATACAGTACCAGCTGACAGCATATATATATGTCACCTCCAGCCGGTGCCATGTCCAATATATGATATTAGTGTAGTACCAGCCGAGGCAGTCACACAGTTAATCTCAGCTGGTACTTGTAAGCAGTGACAAACTGGTTTATGGTCCCGGCCGGCACCAGTGATAGACTGACTGTGGTTGTGGTACCAGCCGGAAGAAGAGAACCTGGAACAACTCGGCTGGTACCATATAGCAACCTTACTAACCAGCCGGTACCACAGAGAAGTATTACCATTAAGTTGGAGGAGTGAGGAAGTTTTACCATTGAGTTAAAACACTAGTTATTTTCTCACAACTTAGTAGGTGGATTTGATCCACATACATATAAATGAACTTTGTCTCAGTAGCATCAACTCATGGTAATTGGCAGATGAAAATACAAATGCATTGAAGGAAATTATATATACCACTATGCATAATCAGATCCACGAGCCTTCTTGCTGGGTTTGATCTTCCTCAAGCTGGTCCTCGTGTTCCTGGCTGGGCTCTCATCATCCTTGCAAGCCTTGTTTTTCTTGGACTCAGAGGGAGAAGCAGGGGCATTGTCCTTTTCCTTTTTTTTCCCCTTTTCTTCTCACTCTCCTTGCTCACCTCCTCTTTGTCCCTGACTAGCTGCTCAGTCTCCACCTCCCTGGTAGGTTCCCCCTCCTGCACTGGCACCAAAAGCCCTCTAACAACATCTAAAATGTCATTGGCTCACTTAAAGCCAAGCAAAGACTCCTTCAGAAAATCAGGAGCAAAATCGTCCTCGAGCTCTACTTCCACCACTCTCCAACATCTAAAATGTCATTGGCTCACTTAAAGCCAAGCAAAGACTCCTTCAGAAAATCAGGAGCAAAATCGTCCTCGAGCTCTACTTCCACCACTCTCTAACATTCCCATTTGGCCGATTTACCATATTGGCAAGTGCTGCTTGAATTCCCATATCGTCAGGTCTTGCCTGAATAAAACAGAGTATAGGTTGCTTCAGCTTAGCTTGTTCCTCTCAATGATTCCATAGCTCATCAAGCAGAGCTTTGGTAAATTTTGACGGGTCCACCACCTTGAACCCATCCGGAATAGTGTCGGCATCAATATACTCTGTGGTGGCCTTGGATAGTGCTAGCCAAGGGACATGGACCTTGGCCTTTTTGGTGATTTGAACTAGCTTATGTTAGTATATGATTGAAAATATATATACAGTGAGGTGCAAAACCGTTGCAATCCCTAACCCCAAACCGGGGCACGAAGCGCCCCACAAACACTCGTGGGAATTTCACTTTGCTTTGGTGAGAACAAATAAAGTACATACCCTTGGCTACACAGTTGTCCCCAGGGTCATGTGATCTCGCTTACCTATTGAAAAGATACATCCATTTCAAAACACTAATACCATTGCAACAGTTTTGCACCCTTTGCTCAGTATATTGAAATTAGGTGTTATTTGGTTATGTTTGGTCATACAAACAAACATACACATATCAGGACCATGTCTGAGTTTAAAATAGTTCACACACTTCTTTGTTTCCAACCACAACCATCATAAGATCCATAACTCCTGCTCAAAAGCAAACCATCCTCTCTATGCTTGACGCTGGCCAATCTGCTCACTCTATTGCATCTACTACTGGTCTCCATGTGTCTACCATATCCAGATTCCACTCCAAAGAGCATTCTGAGCTCTAAAAAGCTTCTGGAGGTCGTCCATCCAAGCTTTCCTCTGCCAATATCCGCCATGCTATTCATTTCATCTCCTCTGGAAAGGCCGAGAATGCTGTTTAGGTGACCAAGGCACTCACCAATATAGTCAACCAGCCTCTCTCTACCTCCACAGTGCACAGACAGTTGAGAAAGACAGGTATGAAAGCTGTGGTCAAGTCCAAACAGCCTCTTCTTTCACTCAAGTATCACAAGGCTCATCTGGACTTTGCTTATGCTCATAAAGATTGGACTTTGGAGGACTGGAAGAAGGTAGTATGGTCTGATGAGACCAAAATCAATTGCCTAGGGTCAGATGGGTGCAAGTGGGTGTGGAAAAAGGCTGGGAAAGGGCTCAGTGATAGGCTGGTAGAAAGTACAGTGAAGTTTAGAGGAGGTTCTTTGATGATGTGGAGCTGTATGACTTGGCAGGGAGTTGGCTATGCTACCAAGATTGATGGTAGGATGGATGGGGACCTTTACCTTCAGATTTTGAAGGATGAACTGCTCAATTCTTTGCAGTTTTATGGTCTTGATCCTCCTGACATCATCTTTCAGCAGGACAATGACCCCAAACATACTTGCAAGAAGGTGAAGGATTGGCTTCAAGAGCAGTATTTTCATACTATGGTATGGCCTGCACAGTCTCCTGACCTCAACCCCATTGAGCACCTCTGGGGTTACCTCAAAAGGAGACTAGCAGATCATGAATCCTCTCCTATGGGGATTCATGAATTGTGGGAGAGAGTTCAGGCTGATTGGGAGGGGATACCAGTAGAAGAGTGTCAAAAGTTGATAGAAAGCATGCCTAGGAGGATTGAAGCAGTCATCAAGGCAAAGGGAGGCTATACCAAGTACTAATATACCCTGAAAAGCAAAAGGTGCAAAACTGTTGCAATGGTATTGATGTTTTACAATGAATGTATCTTTGCAGTATGTAAGTGAAATCACATGACCCTGGAGACAAGCATGTAGCCATGGGTATGTACCTTATTTGTTCTCACCAAAGCAAAGTGAAATTCCCACAGGTGTTTGCGGGGCGCTTTGCGCCCTGGTTTGGGGTTAGGATTGCAACAGTTTTGCACCTCACTGTATATAGTGTTTAAAGGTCTGGTGCAGTCTGGTCTTGTAAAAATCCAAAACCCTCTAGGACTGGACTGAGACTAGACTAGTCCTGACCAGTCCAGACCGATAGTACAGATAGGACATCATAGGAGTGAGTCATTCCTTTCATTTGAACCAAGGATTATGTAACTCAGCCCAGATCTGATAGAGATATATCAATTTTTGACTTGAATGTCCCTCAAAAATAGACTATACATGAGATTGATGGAATTCTGATTTGCTGGTGTGTGAAAGGCAATCTTAGCAGTGGCTCTACCAAATTTAGTAATGTCATGTTCAAGTTGTAGATAGCAAGGAAGTACTGCTAAGAGTATATAGATCCTGTTCTTGCAGGGGAGACAAGTCATGATGATCCCGAGCAATTAAAAAGAGATTCTGAGTTGTTCCAAGCTTGGAAAGACTAGTCCAGAGTGTGGGAAACCAGACTGGAATGTCAGAATAAAGGAGGGAGAGTCAAAACAAGGAGGAGAAGAGTTCAGAC
The DNA here is from genome assembly GCA_038091575.1 of Leccinum subgranulosum. Lineage (NCBI taxonomy): Eukaryota > Fungi > Basidiomycota > Agaricomycetes > Boletales > Boletaceae > Leccinum > Leccinum subgranulosum. The sequence goes on from JBBPOS010000495.1 coordinate 6,903, forward strand.
GGTGTAAAGAGACTTAGAAGATGAGGGAGGACATGCATTGTAGAAACAACAAAATCTGCCTAAGGGTTATACAGTTGTGGACAGACAAACACGACAAATTTGAGACCTCACCAAAATTCAATTATCCTGCAGCCACAAATCATTCTAAATGTAATTTTAGTGTAGAATGTGTTCATTGAGCATCAAGGCAATGGATTTGCATGAGCAGAATGTTTGAATTATCCATTCAAGGTTTTTTTGGAGTCAAATTTTGGCCACCCCCTAAAATAATAGCTAAAATCACGCAAAATATGCCAATCACTTCCTTTTCATTCACTGAGAATGATTCTGAGCAAAGGATATGAAAAAATAAGGTTGCTGACCAGCAACAAAAGGAACAATTATGGAGCAATTATGATTATCTAATAATGGCGATCACTACAAAAAAGTGTACTACAGTAGCTAGTAGTAAATCTCATTACCCTAAAACTCTGCCAAGCCACACAACATCCAAGCTGGTCCCATCCATCAAGCATGCATCATGAGGAGTGAAAACAATGTTGTCTTAGCAGGGGAAGTGCCCTATGCTATGCTTCAAGATGCAGTGAGGGGTGAGGTAAAGTGGGCTGAGGTGGCAAGGGCATGCAGGCAACTATATTGAGCTCAGGCTGTTGGCAGAATGAATCTCATTGCAAGCGGTGTGCAGCAGTGGTCATTGTGTCATCATCATTGCCAACACTCACTCATCTTGGTTTCACAGACCAGCAGCCTTGGTTGCTGCCTTAGCGTTTATGTAGAACTAGGTTAGCCAGTTACTACAATGCTTATCCCCTCCAAAAAAAAGGTTTCATGTGTTCTCCGGGACCACTGGCACTGATATGTTTGAAAATTGAGATCAATCTGCCCAAAAATTTGGCCACTCCTGAAATCACATGGGAAAAATACAAGAACATGCTAAATCAATGTATTTTCACCTGCTGAGTCCAGATCCAGTGTTAGTTTGTGATTAAAAAATAATTAGAGCCAGTACCAAAATTGTTGTGTTTGTCTGTCTGCAACTGTAAGCTGGTATGTGTTAGGAGTTTGCCAGGACCTTCACCTTGCAATAGGCTCGACTCTAAAGGGGTTCAGGAAGTTTGGAAGGTCTTCATTGATGATGGTCAGGTTATTGAATAGGAGTTTGATGGTAGTCCAGAGGTGTACCATGTAGCCTGGTCATAGTCCAGTATGATGATGAGGAGTCTGGAGCGTTGGCAATGCAATGAACAGTGAGGGAGAGCTCTGTAGTGAGCTATGAGGCAAGGAGAAATAGTCGAAAAATGATAGTAGTGGGATCCATAGATTGCGAAAGGTGTAGTACAAACCTACATATAGGGACTTGATAGTCGCTGGGCATTTCCAGGACTGTGTAGCTACATCAAAAATAAGTAATCAATGACTGAACACAACAAAACAAATAGAAAGATATACCCTAAGGTATAATAAGGACTCGCTGGTTTGCAATAAGCAGTGACCGGTCAATCTCAATGTAGTCCGGGTGTACAGGACTATTGATATGATATAAGAGAGATCCAGACTATGAAAAAGAGGACCAGAGATAGGTAGGAAGGATGGTAGAAGGATATAAAAAGTGTAAAAAATAGGTATATATGCACAGATACCTACTGGGCTCTACAATGTGGATGATGAAAATGCATGGTAGAAAACATAACTACTGCTCAGTAATGAGCTACAAGGTTTTTATACTCTACAGAATGCTCAAGACAGCTAAGGAACTACAAAGAAGACTAAACAAAGTGTAAATAAGACTAAAAGCAAAAGGGAAACAAAGATATAATGAAAACAAAGTACTCCAAGTGTATCGGGAGATTGGGAAAAGCAGACCAGACTGGAACCAGACTGATGATGACTTGAAAAGGGGTCAAAAAGAGGGTCAGACCAGACCAGAATAAGTCAGAGTGATACAGGACAAGTCAGGAGGTGATTGAAAGTGATAGAAAAGATTGCCAAAGGATTCATACCTCTTCAAGGAGCAGCCAAGCTCTACAATATGGTTGTCATCTGACCCACTTATTGCATAGATCAGTGCAAATATGACTGGGATATGACACATCTCGAGGTGTATGTCAAGCATATGTAGATTAGTTTATATAAATTCAAAATAAATACCTAAAATAGTGCAAATATTTTGGAAGATGGCCCAATATGGAGGGTTCAGGGCCCTTTCAAAATCCAAAAGACCAGGGCTGATTTTTTCGATTTCCTGAGAGACCAAGACTGAAGAACCAATAAAACTAGTTCAGTTCAGTCTGGTCTGTAGTCTTGCATTGGTCTTAAGACTGGACTTTTAATTACTATGCACATAGAGGGGAGGTTCAAACTTACAAAGAGGATCAGAGGCACTTGTGAGCTTTTATTAACAGAATTTCAGTGAACCAGAAATATTTAATGGTCTCAATCTAGATGAGATACATGCTGCTATGAAAATTGAACATCTTTTCTTGAGAAGATATAGTGGTCAAATTTGGCATTTGGAAAAGAGGAGGGCACTTCAGCATGAATGTCATATACAAATGATTCTTATAGGTGATATAATCCTGTGGGTATGGTGTTTCAGGACAGATTTTGATATTGAAGCCTTGATTATGGATCATCTAGGATCGTCACCATTCATACAAAATTTCCTTAGTGACCACCATTGCAAGCATTGGCCATTAAGTAGTAAGTTTACTGTTTATTGTGCTTGTCTGATGCCATCAGTCTTCTAGCACCAATTTACCATGACTTTTTTTTACTTAGATATCACTCTTGGAATTTGTCCATTCTCAAAACTTGATTCAGAACCAAACCAAACAACCTGAGCTTAATTGATTTTGGTTTTGTACATGCATATCACGACAGTGACCTAGTGTTGCCACAACTCAGCTAGCTAGGAGCCAGCTCCAGCTTATGGCAGCTTAACCTCAGCTTTAAGCCATTTTGAAACCACAACTCAAGTTTTTTATAGCTTGGCTTACAGCTTGAGTTACTAGATGGCTGGAACTAGCTCAAAGCCATCTCGAACCAGCTAACTTAAGCTGGAACTGTACAAGTAGTTACATACAACATACAGTACATACAACATATGGTATCCACAGCACTCATCAGCCTACAGACAACAAACTATATAGTCTGTACTATATATTTACTGCCAGTTCATACTGGCCAGAAATTTACTCTGAGCAGACCGAGCATCAATGAGTTTTGAGTCATCAGCTGTGTAACACCTCCACTTTAAGTCCGGACAGCAAGACAAAAGTTGGAATGACTTACCTGCTTCTTAATGTTCATGGGGTGATAGTGGTATCATGTAGTCACTTCCAAGGTGTCTGCACCACTGTTATGGCTACCAGTGGACAGAGACTCAGAGACCAAGTCTTCTCTCCAATATGTCTGCTCTGACACATTGGTGGTGAGTGTTAACCTGTGATCTCGAAGAGGGTAAAAAATGGATTGGATATAACTGTAATTGAGCTTGTGTGTAAATGAGAGATCACACACATAGGTGAGAAATATGGCAAATAGGGAAGACAAACAGTTGCAGAGTTGGGAAATTGGAATGTATTTTTTCATTCGCAACATGTTATCATTCAATGTAATATTGTGGCTGATCTATAGGAGTGATTGTTACCATTCTCAAAAGGCCCCCCACTTGTTTTTTTCTGTCTCCTATCTTCTTCACTCTTCTTTACACTTTTCCATGATAGCTTATTTGCTTTCCTTGTGCTGATAGTCATCCACAGCTTCTTAGTCATACTTGCCGTGGATCACCTCATCATTTTGCTTCATTCTTTACTATTCTATGATATTATTTCTATGGCCAATCAGCAACTGCTTACCAATTTATTTTCTATCCCATTTAAAAGATATCACTTACCCCACATCATTTATCCATGTTCTAAGTGACATTGCATTAGATTGCTTACTCTTCACAGCTAAATCCTAGCCTTTCTGGTCTATCTATCTTGCTCTAAAGTTCCTTGAAAACTGTTTCAAGAAAAAGGAGTACTATGATTATATATGTGAGCTTGTACAGATCATGAAGCTGTAGTTCAAGATCACAAGATTTGAAGTTAATGACATCAAAAATTATCTCATTGGGATTAAGAAGTACAAGAAGTAAATGAAGCATTGAATCAAAATTGAATGCCTAATTCTGTTGTGTTTTCACAGATACTACTACTACCTGAAGGCAACCTAAATCCTAAACGGACTATAGCACCTTGACTCGAACTTGACTATGAAAGGGGACTGTGTAGGAAGGAGGGAATCCAACCAGAACAAGACTGGCTTGTTCGGTTGTTGCATTCAAGTATTTATACTACAGGTACATGTGCACAGACTAGCTTAGGGCAGGTCTGAATAAGCTATGCTATCTATATATGATAAGTGTTCAATGAGTGTTATGAAGATAAAGGTACAGGTCACATGATGCTGACCAAGCAGGTCATGTGACTCGAAAAGGGAAAACTTATGTAAGAGGGTCATGTGATGCTTACTAAGCAAGTCACATGACATGAAAAAAGAAGAGAAAATGGAGAGAGGAAAACAAGGTCAATACTAATTTGAAAGCTTGTCAGTTTGTATGTTAACCACTCATGGTCTGTTGTATCTGGCACAAGGTATCCAAGACTATGGCCCTATTTGGACAAGATGGACATTCTACATGAAACACTTTTGTGGGATGCTTAAATGCAACCTGCATAAAAATGTACTCTACTCTATTTATCATGAACAGCAAGCTGCCAGTCCTTATGGTACAACTTGATTATGAAGTGAAAAATTTGGCAAAATAAAGGTTGGCCAATGAAACTGGAACTCAGCATGTTGCTGACTGGCTAATGATATGGACATGCCTGCAGTGGACAGTTGACTGATCAGCCAACAATTAATTTTTCAGCATGTTGCTGATTGGCCAAAATGCAAACTCAGCATGTTTACAAACTGGCCCATGGACTGTAGATGCCTGCATTCCACAATTGGCCAATCAGCCAACAACTAAAAATTCACCATGTTGCTGATCAGCCAACTGGTTAGGCATGACTCAATTCCACAGTTCACCAATCGGCCAAAATGCAAACTCAGCATGTTTGCTGACAGGCCTTGGCCAAGGGCTGTGGATGCTCTTGATATCATGCTTCATGACTTATTCTATAGGCATTATGCCAAAATGCTTACTGGAAAGCAGCATGGCCAAATGGTATCTTTCACATAATGATAGAAAATTAATCTTCAAAACAATATGAAAATGATTCAACCTACCAAGGCATTTGCATCATCAACTTGATTTCTGTTTTTTTCCATGAAATATTTCATAACCATATTTACTCTCAAGTGAATAGTGAGTCTATCACTCCAACTGAGTTGCATTTATGGCAGAATTTATCTTGGTTATGGTACACTAGCCTGAGATGGGACTGTGGTATTGCCACATTGATGGATAAATTGGTTTCACTGTTTTGGGAGGTGAATGTAGCTTGCACTGGCCACTGGCCATATTCCACTAAGTGAAAAAGCCATTTGCAGTAGCAATCATCCTGTTGAAAAATTATTCTGCAATCTGTTCTTTCTCCTTAGAAGCATTGTCCCCTGGCATCATGCTGGTGGAGTGTCAGTCTCTATCTACTCAAAAGACAACAACTCAAAGAATTTACTTGTAAAGTTGCTGTCAAGTACCCAGGTGAATACCTAGTCCATCTGCTACCACAACACTACAAGTGGATGATTGTTATCTATCAGAAAAGGAACCAATCAGAGAACTTACTTGGATTGTTGTGTAGTGGAATCATAGATCAAATCCACCTCCAAACTGTCAAGTAAACATTCAGTTCCAATCTCAAAAAAAATTGAACTTATTCAAACTGTGGTATCATGGACATGGTGGATATCAGGTGGCAGAATATCAGGTCCACTACATGGGCCAGAAGCAGAGCTTTCATCATTATAAAATTAGTGTCCATGACAGTCTGCCAGCCTCTGACTGAGGTGACTGGACTGGGACATGGTGGAGTTCCTTGTCTGATAAGGTGATACAGTTACCCAGGTATAATATGGCTGATATCAAATTGAGGAGAAGTTGGGAACAGGCTTGTATGTCTGCTATCATTCTACTGATGCATTTATTGAACCATTGTAGCTACTGTATTTTGTGCACTCCTAAGCATATCTATCTTTACTTGTCACAACTTTACCATAAAGCTAGAGTATGCAGTAAAACCAAGTACAAGATCCTCACCAAATGCAACTTGGTGCTCTGCCTGAATTTCCATGACTTGTTTTGTTGGAAAGAGAAGGAATATACCATGCCATAGTACTTGAGAATCTGGGGCCTTTATTTACATAACTTGTTCTTGCAATCAACCAACATATTTAGCTTTTCTTTGGAAGCTAAGCTGAGCTGAACCATGGCAACACCCCCAGCCCCAGTCAGATGTAGGTGATGAGGTTATGATCCATTCAATGTCCTAGTTAGCACTTGAGCCTGCATAACCGGGGATGACATCAGATTGGAAAAAGAGACTGTTAGATACTACTTCATGCCATTGAAAATGTTCAATTCATCAAACTTGGAAAGAAGATATAGTATACTGGATGTTGTGAACAGGTGCATGATCATAGATTGCAAAGAAACAGAAACAATATGCAGTTCTTTAAGAGATTGCATCTTGATGGACAAAACAACATTGTGGTTATGTACTAAAAAGCAGACTTGGACAGTGTATGTGCCACTGACAGTTGGTTGAAGCTGACTAGGCAAGGCAAATGAAAACAGAAGGAGTTTCAGTGGACACCATTGCTCATTCCTTTTTTGCAACTGACTCTACATCAAACACAATTGCAGGCTGGATTGAAAAAATATCCAGAGCTTTGCTGACCTGTTTCTTTATATAGTGTATGTTCTCAACTTCAGCAATCCTACTGCACTTAGTTGTGATCTAACCTTCATCAATCCCATCTATTCTTATGGCCTTTTGCCCTTCAACTAAGTATCCAGATGTTGTTGCTTATAATATTTATGTTGGCTCTTACAACCCTGAGTCATTTTTCACCCAACCATTTCTTTGGCAGCTTTGCCACACCAAGGAATCCCACAGATTGGCATGGACTGGTCACAACCATTTTGTGACCTTTCTGAAATGCACATGCACATACAGCACAACCCCTGAGTCACGAGACTGGGGAGAAATCTCACTAAGGTTGAAAACCTTGGGTGGCATGTTATGCACTACAGCTGGTAAAAGCTCTGTGTGCCACACCCCTGGGCGGGATTGAGTGACTGGAGACTAATTGCTGTGCACTCATCTCATGGAAAGGTATGGTCGGAGAAGAACAGCATGCACGAAATGATGCATGCCAAAACAATACATTGAGCACAAACTACGGTATGAGTAAAGAGTAAAATACAAAGTAAAGAAGAATACCATCATTACTACTACATCATCAATGAAGTCAACAGTAAAAGTGGTCATGAACAAAAGCGCTGTGAAGCCGGAGTGACAAGCAGGCATGATACAACTATAAAAAAGATGACAATATGACAAGTTAGAGAAAGGAAAGAGAAATGAAGGGAGAGTAGCACAATGATGACCGTGACACAACAAATAGAGCATGGCAGTGCTCACACAGAGCAAGGGTTCTGTAGGTACTGAATGTGGAGCCACTTGCCACCCTCTTCAGGATGGATGATGACTAGCCCTCTGGCATCATTGGGTTGAGCTTGTAGTCTGTATGAAAGTGAAACCCAATCTGTCCATTGTTCAGGTTGTGGACATGGTTTACAAGCTGTGCAAATGTAATCACCTCCATGGAGGCAATCAGAGCAGGCACTTGGCATACAGTATTGTTCATAGACGTCCTAGATGGTTACATAGAACACTTGTGGATGGAAGAACTGCTGGCCATAAAGATCTCTTGAGGTTGTGGCCATGGAGGCACATTGTCATCCTTTGAAATCTGCTTGATGCCGTCATTGCAGAACCCCTTCTTGCGGTTGATAGAGGAGCCCTCTAGGCCAGGGTATATGATCGACTGGCAGCAAGAGCATGTGTGGGACTTGCAGAGCTATTTTTGGACAGTCATGAGACTCGGAGTCAATGGATGATGCCATGTTCAAATGCAACGCACCTTTTTGAAGTGTCCCTGATGTCTATCTTGACGAGCTTGATGGCCTCATAGTGTTTCTTCCAGAAGTCTTCCATATTGTGCTTTGCTGAATTCTAGTGTATCCAAGCGTGAGGTCTAACCATAGTAGCAACAAGGTGCAATGAGCACTTACACATGTAGTCACCTCATGTGATCCTGTGAATAAGCTTAAACTTGAGCTCACCAAGCTTTCATAAGAGTGTGAGAGAATTCTTGATCATGGCAGAGGGACCTCGCTTGGCAACATGGCACTTGTTGTACTCTGCAGTGGCCTCAACCCACTTTTTGGATGTCATCTCATGTGAGACCCACTTATACTGAGCTTGCATGTCCATAAACAAATAGAATTCTTTGTTTTCTTGAATGACCAAGGATCATGGGTCAATGTCTGTAGTGAGGAAGAAAAGCCGCTGTGAATGAGTCAAACTGTCAACATTGAACCATGGGAACATGGCAGTATGGGACTTGTGGTCCATGCTTGCTGACTCGGTAGTCTTTATGGCAGACTCAAATGCACATGTAGTGCTCTGTGAAGTCGAGTTTTCCAACTCTATGTTGGTGGTTGTCATGGTGGAGTGGGACAACACAGCCACCATGTGTGTCATAGTCAAAGATGGTGTGAGCACAGAGTCAATGGGGGAATTTAGAGCCCAAGTAGTCCTGAAATATGTAAATGTTGAGTGGCCCAGCTGCAGCATGCAAGTTGTTGGCAATGACTGATAAGTCAAAGTATGCCATCCAGCGCATACACTTGGAGACAGGAGCCTTACCAGTGGTAATGCTTGTCTCAATCTGGGTGGTCCAAGTTGTTTGAGCTGTTTGGCCACCGTCTAAGTTATCCATGTGTAGGACCTCTGTGACCCCCACATCTGACAGCTTTTGTTTCATTCCAGCAGTCCATGAGAGATTCTTGAGCATGCACCCTGCTTCAGGCTTGCTTGTATGAGCCACAACCTTGCTTCCGGGCTGGTCCAAGAGGGATGAGTCGATGTAGAGATCCTCGAGAACTGGTCAAATAGTCTCTAATGCATGGTCAGCGACCACATTTTGCTCAAATTCAAGTGAGCGCGTGATATCATTTTGGAAATCCTCAAGCTTGATGACCTCCTCTTTGATCTTAATCATGTGGCCAAATGTCAAAGCATGGTCCAACGTGGTGAGACCAAATGAGTCATCTGACCAGACTCGGATGTCAGATAGCTCTGGAAGCCTTTTAGGCATGGTCATACTGTCTTCAAGCTGACCTGAACAATTTGGTTGTGAAGTCATGCGATGGCTGTGACAAGGCTGATGTGGTAAGAACCATGAGTTGATATCAAGAACAAGAGAGATGAGTCAGGTTCTGCATGCTGGTATGCAACACGGATGTTCTGACAGAGATGGAGGACAAAGTCATGTCTGAGAGCAATGAACATGGTAATTCCACTGGGTTGGGCATGCTGGAGTGAGTTCCAGCCTTTATGGGATCCTTTGATGTGGCTATCGTTAGAAAGAATGTCTTGATGGCACCACTCAAGACATCTCTTCTGGACATGTTTCAGCTGTTCTTGGTAGACCTTCATTGCAGCCACAGACCACATGGTTCCTTTCTCGGCCCATTTCACAAATATGTCTTGGAGTTTTTGTTCTTGTTCCTCCTTTGGACCAATTATTTCTTCAAGATTGCACTCCTTATCTCCACAGCAACCACAGCGTGGTACATGTTCTTTTGAGAGTTCATAATGACAGCAATGTACCTAGTGGTTTAGAAAGTTATCAGTAGTTTGATACACGGTAGTGGTGACTCAAATACATCAATTTGAATGATACATACCTTGCAATAAAATGCCAAGTGTTACAGCTGGCCTGGGTAGGGTTGGATGTAGACTTGGAGGACTAAGGCTATGATGAAGGAGTAGCTGTGTAAGCGTAATGCTTGACAAGACTGAGGCTTAGGACAAAGGATTGGCCGAGTAAGCATAACGCTTGACGAGACCCAAAGACTAAGTGTACTTATCAAGGAGGAGCTCACGAAGAGTCACATCACTCGAGGACTAAGGACTAAGGACACGCCCGAGAGGGCAGTAGACTAAGGACACACCCAAGAGGGCAGAGGATTGAAGAGACTAGGGACGAAGGGACTCGAAGGGTGGGCTGAGAACTGGGTGATATTCCAAGTAGCTCTAGCTTAGGGTTTTACAAGCGACAAGATTGTCCTTAAGTACTAAAGAGATGGAACGTGATGGAATCACGAAGAAGGGATGCGTCATCCACAGTATGGATGAGTAAGAAGCTGCGGAGGATTAATCATACATGACAGATGGATGATAAAGCAAAGGCGTCATCATGAGTCAGAGGAAGAATGATGACAGATGGTTGATGAAATAACGATGTCATCATGAGTCAGAAGATAAGAACGGAGATAGGGATAACTCAGCGAGGAGAATGTCGGATCATTGGCGATGTGGAATGAGACGAGAAATTGCCAGAGATCTATAATACAAGATGAAGACAAAGTAAAGGTGATAAGCGAAGCAGAAAGAAAGAGAGAAAAGACATAGTGAGAACTCAGGGGACAGTTGTAACATTACCCCCTTTGTAGCCCTGGAGTCACTGACCCAAGTTTCAGTAGTCAATCCCTGTCCAGGAGTGTTCACCACACATATTGGCATCCACTTCACCATTGTAGACATCCTCTTGGTCGTAATCATAGTCTGGGGATGGAGAGTGACCGACGAGGGGAGGGTGGATAGGAGGAGGGCGAGTACGACGAGATGATGTAGATCCTTGAGGAGGACGAAAAGGTTTGGTGTGACCTCGGCCGGATTGTGCGGAGCGGTAAGAGGAGCGAGAGGACGAGGAGGATGAGGCGGAGGGGGAAGGGCATGCAGGGTGACGTCTGAGGGGACAGGCTCCTTGAGAATGTCCTGGAGCGGTTTGAAGGCAGAGAGGACATTTGTAGTGAGGGCAGTCGATGCGGATATGGCTAAGACGCCTGCAAGTGAAGCAGGCCTTGTGGTAAAACCTATGGGATTGATCCACCGGAAGGTCGCGTTCCCTATCAAGCCTAGCCTCAACTGAATTTAGAATGGCAATCTCACGAGCTGTTGGAGGGAGGGAGGATGCAGAAGGGGTTGAGGAAATGGATGGGGAAGGAGGAGAGGATTGATAAGTGGGGTCAATACCCTCTAAGTGTTCGTCGTCATCACTGGTCACTGAGACCGAGTTGTGAACTGCTTCGATGGCTTCGACCGCTGCCTTGATTTCCTCAGATCCAAGAGGAGATTCGGGTGAAGGTGGTGAGGGGACGAAAGGTATTTCGACAGGAAAGGAAAGAATTGCCTGCGGGCTAACTGCTTCGATCTCAGCAGGGATGTGGACATGGAGGGGAGGGCGAGAGAGACCGGGTGGGGAAGAGGGAATAGTAGGGGGGGTCGAATAGATGGTCATCTCAGCCAGAAATCGGTCTAGGTCAGCAACAAACTCAGTCATTCCGAGTTGGTGCATGGCCGAGAGGAGGTGTTCGGCAACTGCCCTCTGAACGAGAGTAATCTGAGAGGAGAGAAATGCGGAGTGGGAGTCGGAAGAGTTCCATAAGTTCGAGGCAAGGCCTTCAAGGCAGGAAGTGTGGATGTAGGTGTTATATAAGGAATAGAGAGGGGAGTCAACATCGGTGTGGGCATAGATATCTTTGGTGTAGCGAGCGTCATGTAGATAGAGGCAAAGCTGGTTCAAGGTTTCAGAGGAGGCGTCATCTGACCTTAGCTTACTGGCATACAGGGGAACGTTGATGGCCTGTATATGATATATATTGGAGCGAGCTAGGAGGGGAGGAGAGTCGGTGCGCCAGGGGATAGCAGGCTCATTGTCTAGAGTCTGGATGGTAGGGGAGGAAGGAGGAGAGTCGAGATCATCCGGACCCAGAGGTTTTCCACTAAGACAGCTAGGGAGACAGCCTCGAGCCAAAGGACTGGTAGGAGAAGGAGAATGACGAAGAGAAGGAGGCAGGGAAAGAGAAATGGAAGATACAGAAGAAATAGAATCAGAGGGAACATAGCTAGACATTTCAAGAGATGGTGAGGGGACGATGTTGGTTTATGACGAAAGGTTTTGTTTTGGGAATGTGGTGGGATGGGCTTTCTTATATAAATGCAAGGAGGGTTGTTTTGGTATGTTTTAGTTCTCGTTCTGGGATCCAGGTGTCTTCTTCGGCCGTGTATCCTTTCCATCGGATCAGATAAAGGCGGTTGTTAAGGGGGCCCTTGTGACACAAGATCCGCAGTATTTCAAATTCTTCTTTACCTTCAATAAGATCAGGCGGTGGGGCGGGGAAGTTCGGACCATGTACGGGGCTTTCGCGATAGGGCAATAAGAGAGAGGCATGGAACACGTTGTGGATGCTCCAAGTTTTGGGGAGTCACAGCTGATAGGTGATGGGAGATAGGACCTGAGTGATGGTAACAGGTCCTTCGCGTTTCGGAGCAAACTTTCTAGAGGTGAGATCTCATTTGAGGTTTTTGGCCTTGAGCCAGACCTTGTCTCCCTTAGAGAACGGAACAAATCCTCTACCATTTCTAGCAGACATGACTTGTCGAGCGAGCTCGTGTGCGGCAAGGGCTTCGTCTCGAGTGGCGGAAAGGGTTTTGAGTCAGGATTCAATCACGGGGAGATTGGTTTCGGCGATGACAGTAGGGAGGGGACGGGGTTTGAATCCCATCATAAGGAAGAAGGAGGATTTCCCAGTGACAGAATGGGGGCGATGATTGTGGGCAAACTCCGCTTGAGTGATCAAATCAGACCATGTGGTGGGGTTGTCTCTGCAAAGGATCCGAAGGTAGGTCTCGACTTCTTGGTTGACACGTTTGATTTCTCCATCAGTCTGAGGGTGATAAGCGGTGGACAAAGAGAGATTGTATCTGAGGACTTTTCCGAGTTCTCTAGCGAAGGAAGAGGCAAACTGTGGGCCTCGATCGGATATGATTTTGTTGTAAAGTCTGAAGCGTTTGTAGACTTTGTGGAAGAAAAGAGCAGCTATCCCTTCAGCCATGATGGTTTTCTTGGTAGGACAGAGAATCACCCCCTTTGTAAGCCCGTGGTCGACCACGACCAATAAGGAATCAAAGCCGGAGGAAGGGGGAAGGTCAATGATGAGGTCACAGGAGATCTGCTGGAAGGGACGGGAGAAGGTGGATTTAATCGGGGTGGGGGGAGGGACGGTGGGGTGGGTGTTTGCTTTGCACTGCTGGCAAAGGGAACAGCCTTCGACGTATTTTCGGACGAAGTGGGCAAGACCAGGCCACCAGTACTCGGCGGCAACAAGCTGGTGGGTTTTAAGATAACCAGGGTGACCGGCGGAGGGGTGATCATGAGAACGAGGGACAATGTTGCGGTGAAGAGAACCAGAGTCAGGGATATAGACCCAATTCTGGTAGGTGAGGAGGCCCCCATCAACCTGCCAATCAGAGAGGCGAGAACGGAAGGCGGGGGGAATAGTGCCATCGAGGGCCTGGAGGGCATTGCGGATGAGGACATCATCACCGGAAGAGGAGGAAATGAGATTGCGGAGGGTAGTGTCGATGACTCAGACAAAGAGAGAGGGGAGGAGGAGGGTGACATCCTCATTGTCAGGGGAGACAGAAAGCTTGTCTGGTCGGTGAAAAAGGGCATCTGGGCCGGCGAGTGCAGACCCGGAGACATGGGTAATCCTAAGATCAAAGTCGGCGAGGTCAAGAAGCCAATGGGCTTGACGACGATTTAAATGTTGGGGACTACAGAAGAAGGTGAGGTTCTTGTGATCTGTAAAGACCTGGACCGGGAAAGGAGATCCACAAAGGTATTGGCGCCAGGCTTTAAGGGCGCAGATGACTGTGAGTAGTTCGCGATCATAGATGTCATAATTGCGCTCTGCTGGGATGAAGGATTGGGAGAGGTAGGAGCAGGGGTGCCAATTACCATTGGAATCGGTTTGGAGAAGGATTGCTCCAGTGGCATCGCAAGAGGCGTCGGTGCATCAGCAAACTAGCCTTTTGGACCTTCGCACCACACAGACGTGACAGCTTATGACAGCTCTTGACAGAATCCTCCAGCTTCTCCAGGACTCCCAGGACTCCCCAGCTCCCCTAGACACAGCCACATAATGACACAGCCACTTCCCCAGAGTACTCCAGCTCTCCCCAGCTACTCCAGCTTTCCCAGATTTTGTCATGACCAGGCACATTAACCAGAACTAACAAAGTAGAATCCTAACCTGGACTAACACATGTCTTTGCCAATATCCCTAA
>JBBPOS010000496.1:0-21244 GCA_038091575.1 Leccinum subgranulosum
TCTGCCGCGGACGACGACGTGCGCTACCGCTGGGCTGACATGCCATCAGCCTTCGGCTCTGGCTGGCCCGCCTATACGCGCGGGAAAGCACGCGAGAGGGACGATTTTCCCTTTTGCGGTGCGCGTTCAGAAAGAGCTTCGCACTTCCCCTCGTTCCTTCCATCTCCGATCTGCTTCTCGACTTCGGCTTCGCCACCCATGGGACTGCGTTGACATGGGACCAACTGGACGCGGATGCGAATGGGGTTTACCCCTTGGGACCTCGATTTCCATATGGTTGCTACCTTCTGCGCTCGTTGGGGGCCCGGCGGCATGGTGCATGTGCTGACAATATCAATATCGATATGGCTGTGAATGTGGTCTGGGACGAAATGCGTGCGCAGATTTCCCTCGGGGGAGCCGGGTGTCCGTGAGGGGACGCGATGCACGCATTACGTCCCGGTACTAGCGAATATGCCCCTCCATGTGCTCGAAGGTCCAAGGTCGACGCCGGAACGTCGGCTCATCTAGCCAAAGTTAATGTGTATGCGCATGTGTACGTTGTGATCCTCGCGGAAAGATGTCCGAACATTCTCGGGTTGAACGCCTGGTCGTCAACGTCGTGGCGTCGCGGTAAATGGGTCGCCCGAAGCAAAGTTCTCTGATATGACAGGTCAGTCTGGCATCTCGAATCACGGCAACGACGATCATACTATGTCCATATATGGCACAATGTATCCCACCCCACCCAATTAATTTTGCGAGTCTCGTTGTTTGTTATGAAGGTGTAAAGTTGCCCCATACTGCTCGTCGATCGCTGGCATATAATATCCCAAAACCCTTTTTTTATAATAAGAAACGACGATATGCACACATCTGACGCCCAAGTACGAGAAAGATGGAAACAGAGATAACGCATAGTAGAACGTTGCAACTCGACTGACAGAAGGGGGAGACTTTAAAGACGGGCCAAGTAGGGTCTATGAATGGTCAAAAGCATCGCGAAACATAGAAGGTGTATCTCCGGATCAAGGTTCTCAGCGTTTACATCCCATCACCTGCTCTGGGAAAAACAAACCGTTGAGTCGCCATATCCGGCGTCGAGGTGTCTGGACTAGCTGAGCCCCCATCTGCCGAGGATGGGCTAGCAGAAGCCGCCACTTCGTCCGGCAGGAGCGACGTTGCCGGATCGAAAGCAGTCAGGCTGGGGTTACAGCCCGAGTTTCTCGACCCGCCGACGACGTCTACCGAATGGCGTCTGAGGGGAAGGCCAGCGTTGTGTGCGGCCATGACCTGAGTTGACAAGTCTAGGAACTGGTCGAGATCCGTTAGCAAGACGTTAGGGGAACAGTGCGATCTTACCACTTGCTCCTCGACAAGAGTGCCTTCGTGAAGCGTCTTGTTTGTATTCTGCATGTGCACGAGGAGAGTGCGTATACTGCGGGAGGACAGACCGCGGTACGTCGAGACACGCTCGAGTGCTAAAGGCGCTGTCTGGACGAGTCTGAGCTGCTCGTGGAGATAGAGAACGTATTGTTCCAGACACTCGAGATAGTGGCGTTTCTTCTCGTGTGAGGAGATGGTATCCCTAGTGCCAAGATGTCAAGATGGAGAAACGAATTTCAGACGGAATACATACGGATCGGTTGGGATGAAACCTATTTCCTCTGCGATCGCGCGTTGTCGCGCCTTGCGCTGGCTCTCTGTTTTATTAATGGCGCTGATGTGCGGGACAGAGGCGGAGTCATCAGGAGATTGATGTCTGCTCGTCCTGGGAGGGGTAGGGGACGGTTGAATATACGGACGGGGCTCGGAGACGTCGCGCTGAAAAGACTGCTGGCGATGACTGATATTGGAGAGCAGCTCTGAGGGGGTAGGAAAGAGGTGCTGAGATGTGGCGGTATAGTAGTCGAGCATGCTCGCGGGCTCAGTGCTGTGTGTGAGCGGAGGAGCACGTTGGGTGGTCGGGTAGACGGAGTCAAAGGAGAGGCCTGTATCTGGGGCAGGGGTGGGGGCACGAACAGCGTTGGAGTGTGATCGGGACTGGGGAAGGTGGAGAGGAGCGGGTGAGTGGACCTGCTGAGGGACGGAGAGGTAGGAGTTGTCTACATAATTGTAGGCGAGGGACAGCGAGGACTGGACATGGTGGGCAGCCTCGGCTGTGTGATGCCGGTAGAGAGAGGGATCGGCGAGGGGTGCGTCGATGAGATCGGTGGTATTGTCGCAGAAATTATACATGGGTAAGATGGGGAGGATGGGGACGAGGAAGTGGGTACGAATTTAAGAGGGAGAGTGGAGATGCGACATTGGCGTGGCGTTAGACTATTAGTGCCGGTAAATTGAGCGGAGGAGAGCGAGGCACACACATTATTTTTCTATTTTCCACGGACGAGAGTCGGGTATCCGAGGACCAAGTGGAGTGATCGATCAGGAAAGAGACTGTCCTGATCAGGCGATATTCGCGGAATTGAATCTGATTCCGATCCTGATGGGATCAACTTCCAGATCGAGAAAATCCGACCAACCAACTTACTCACAACCGTTCGGCAGGCTCTCCATCGTCCTCATCCTCGCCTCGTACTGCAGTGCCCTGTGCTTGGGTTCTAGATCGTGCATTTACCAGTCTCTCCTCTTTCCTACTCTAGAAGTGTCTGTTGTCATTCCATGCCGATCTCAACGCCGCATCTTGCCTAGTATTACCTTTTCCGGACATGCTATCTCCCTCGAGTATATAACTGCTGTCCTTGTCCGATCCACGGCAGCGATGGCCCAGCACTACCCCTCACTCGACCTCGATCCCTCCCTCTTTCACAACCCCCCTTCGCCCATTCCCACCCCAGCACCCCTCCCCGCTTACCACACAGATCCCCCTCCTTCCTACTTCAACCTCCCACAACCTCCCCCTTCCTACTCCTACTCCTCACCCCAATACCATTCCCGCCCAATCGATCACAAGAAAAACCTCCTTTCCTCCCAACCAATCACGTCTTTCCCCGACGATGGCATATCCTTTGCACCCACCGCCCTCCCCCCCACCTCGGTCCAGCATCCCGCACGCGATACCTGCCGCTCAGCCAGTAGAATCACAATCGCCCACCCCTATGCCCGTTTATACGCCAAGAAGGACGGCTCCAAACGTCGTAAAATTTGGAACCACGTCCTCGAGAAACAGCTTTTCTCCCCCCAGGAACTGTCCGTATATCACTCCTCCAAGGGGATCTCGACATTCAACTTCCCGTTTCTAGATCCACCATGGGTGCGCCACACAGGCGTACCATATATATCGCTTCCCTCGAAGCACATATAGACCGCCTCCACAATCAACTGCTCAGCATCGGCCTCTATCCGATCCCCTTCGAACGCCTCGAACCTTATCGTGGCCTTAATTCAAAAACAGCAAAGGTACCCTTTTTTTTCTTGTCAATCTCCGCTCCGCTTCACAACGTCACCTAGAGCATGGTTGCCGGTCTGCAGCATGATGCAACCCATCTAAAGTTGAAGCTCTTGGAGCTCGAACGCTCGGTCTGTACCTCTTCCATGCCAGCGTCCATGCGTGCCTGACCCTCCAACAGAATACTAATCTACGGAAGCTCCTCGGTACTCACAATCCATCCAAAACCTCCCTCTCCCATCCATCGGCACCCTCTGCCATGTCGCTCGAGGCGGATGTACGGAGGCACTCGATCGACGTCTCCGGTATGGGCATGGGCATTCATACTAGTCACAATTCGACAAACCAGCTTCATCGTTCGTGATTGTCAATCTTATCCTCTAGTCAGCTTGGTCCATCAGATCTCGAGAGAATCGTACAGTAATTGTAGGATAATAGCATATTCTCGGTCACATTTAGTACATAGCTTCACCATAAACGCAAGACCGCTCAAAAATTCTCAGTGATGGCGGTCCTGACCTTTTCTCCGTCACATCCATGATTTGGGAGTATTGAACTCTAGTAAATGAAATCCTTGTCGTAACGATTCTCGGATCTCAATCCCAAATCCCACCCCTGTCCAGTTTTACCCGTTGGTCCTGCTTCGCTTTGCTGCCTTGTGGCCTTCCTGCTCGCTGAGCTCCACGCTTACTGTGGTATTTCTTTTGCTGCCGTTGGCGTCTTGCGAGGTCCGTGGCAACTCTGTCTCGAATGTCCACGTCTCGTAGGGTGAGCGCCGCCGTCATTTTCGCGAGCGTTTCGGGGGAAGGCGAACGTGAACGCGGCGGTGAACGGGACAGCTGACGCGGCGTGGACGATCGAGACGGTGGCCCGTTTTCGGTTTCTCTTTGGGGAGCAACCATGTCCGCTGACCCTGAAGTACCCTCATTCTCGTTGTCTGTTGACGGTCCTTGCCCGTTTTCAAATTGCAGAATTTGACGGGGGTCTCCAGCCCCGTCTTCTTCTCTTTCTCCTGGTTCGCCTTCCGCCTCATCGTCCTCATCTCCGTCCTCTTCCCCGCTTACCGTCGCCTCAGCTTCCACCTCCCCCGCATCAACATCTTCTTCTTCACTATCTGTGTCCTCATCGCCCTCTCTGTGTTCTTCGCCCGCGACAGTTTCCATGAACTCCAAACGTAATCAGACGGTGCATAACGAAGCGGATGATAAATGATGCGAAGCTTACCTCCTCCAGAATTTTCTGATCCTTTTTCGTAAATCCGCTCGCAGCCACTACGACATCCAGTCGGAAACTGCCGTCTTCTTTACGGTCGCCGGGTCTGATCGCGCTGAACCTTGGATAAAGAGCGCTCTCGTATTTAAATCGTCGCTTGAAGAACCTTCGGATGCACTCCACATCTCGGTTAAAATACCTAGTTTATGCCGACATTGGTCATCACGTAGCCGGCCATCGCCAAGACATGCGCGTGCGTACCATTCCGCATTCTCATGTGATGTGCTCACCATCTGCGGGAAATCGATAACGACAGGTTCTCCGCTTTCTCGACGAATGAGGATATTGAACTCGTTGTAATCGCCGTGGATCAGCCCGGCCCGCGCGAAACGCACGATGATGTCCATCAATGTCGAATACAATTTTCCCGGTAAGGGAACGTCGGAAATCTGCCGGCTGGATGGTGCAATGTATCGGATGACAGGGATGCGTCACGAGTCCGGACTTACAGTGGATAGGCATCTATAGCCTCCATGAGGATGCAGTGTCGCGCTTGGTCGATAGGTCGTGGGACGGGGAATTGGTGTTCATGGAGAATCTGACGAGAACGTCACACACGCGGGCACGCGTCAGACCATCGATGCCCACCTTCATGAAGGCCCACTCTTTTTGTGCAGCGAGGCGGGACATATACATCCACGATGCGGACTTGCGCTTGCCCATGTAGTCTCGCTTTTCTTTGATGGCACGAAACGATATGCGACCGAGGCTGGTGCAGTCTTGTTCTGGTCGATGACGTTCGCGCGGCAGGCGAGCACTTACCGATGAATCTTTAGCACCATCTCGTTGCCCTCTGCGTCAGCCACGATGTACACGTCTGTCGAGCGCTAGGTGAGTGGTGGACTGTGAACGCAGCCTCGAGTGCTCACCAGCTTCCTTTCCGACACCGATCTGATTTCCGACAGAATACATCGAATCCCGCTTCGAGAGCGCGCGCATAGCAAGATAGTCGTACCCGCCATAGGTCAGCCTGTATCCATCGTCTGTAGCGAGTCAGTTCCGGGGACCACTGAACCAACTCATGCGCCCACATTTCGAGTTTTGAACGCGCGCGATCAGGTTGCGTCTGGCCAGTGAGCCGACGATTTTGTTAACGCCTCCGTTACGGAGACCGGAGATTTGGACGATGAGAGGTGTTGGTACGACCTCGTGGTTCTTGGACCCGATTTCAACCTTTTAAAATGGTGTAACATCTGAGAGACGATCGAGGGGGACGTTGTCGTACCGCAGTCAATACTCTGAATTCATCTGAGGTGATGTACCTCAGATCGGTTGCGTCAAGCTTCATGAGTATAGATCAAGAGAGGCGTGGATTACATAATTAAGTTTCCTAATGTAGTATTCGAGACTTCATCGCGCTCCGTGATGAGCGCGATGCCAGCCAGCAGTACGAGTGTTCTCGTCCGCACAGCCAAGCAGGTTTTTGTTTCGTCTCGCATCATGTCTGCTTGTTTTAATGGTCTGAGTAACAGGCTACCGCGGACGATCTCGCTCAGTCTGTCCCGCCAACTTGCATCGTCTCTGACAAAAGGTAAGCTTTCGGTACGCTCGCGTCCTTGTCCGACATCTTGTCTCAGGTTTTCCTTCGCGGTCAAGACGACGTCCGACATACGCGACGATGAGCGACACCAGATCTGGCGAATATTCGAGGAGAACATGTCTGAACTGTGAGTCTTGTTCGAGAACGCCACCACCGCCCGCACCACATCGCCGCCGTCCCAGATACCGTTCCTCTTCGTTTGGCTGGAATCCTCGGCAAAAGAAGAAGGAAATGTTTCACGCGCTGAGTCGATTTGTCATCGCGCGCGATGCCTCGGACTCGACGAGCGACCTGGCGAGTTCGAGTTCGAGTTCGAGTTCGGAAGTCGTCGCCTATTCCATATTTCGGTTCGAACGGGACGCTGGAAAAGACGTGGTGTACTGGTACGTCGCTGACTCGGCTCGACGCATGTTGATCGCTCTGACCTCGCGCGTGAGCTATGAACTTCAGGTGTCCAAGGCATATAGACGTTTCGGTCTTGGACGGTCGCTGACCCAGACGCTTTCTGACATCGGCACGCAATGGGGTATGACGAAGATCATGCTCACTGTTTTCAAAGGTTATTCCAAAGTTTGTTTGACCGGCGACGTCGCCCACATGTCCACAGTGAACCAGGTAGCGATGTCGTTCTACAAGTCGGTCGGGTACGCTGGTCTCGTTTTCCAACGGACTGACCGGACTGATGCTAGGGCGTGTTAGATTCAAGATAGACGAGGAATCACCAGACTTTTTCGACGAGACGGAGGGATGCGACTACTCCATCTTGTCGAAAGTAGTAGTACCCTGTTTACACTTGTTTACTTGATTGCATTGTTTCCTCGCACCATGTCACCGTCTTTGCGGGTCCTCTCGGCAGCACATCGTCGCGTCCTCACTCGCCGCTATGCATCATCACACAGCGCTCCCCATTACAACGAGCCCACAGGCTGGCTGTTCGGCGAAAAGGTACTTCTCTTCGCGCGTAGCGCACCCTGACTCACCACCGGCACACCTTCCAGCCACTTCCACCAGGCCAGAAACGTGTAAAGGAGGATTGGGAAAACATCTGGTACATCGGGATGTTTGGCTCGATAGCCTTGGCTGCCGTGTTGCTCTACTACAAACCCGATACGAGGTATGCGGCGCCCCCTTCTTCCTTGTACGCGGACCGCGTTGACTAGTTTCTTCTAGTATACAAACGTGGGCGCTGAAAGAGGCAAAGGAGAGAATGGAGGCTCGCGAGGAGAAGTACAAGTACGAGTCATCTTCATAGAACGTCCAGCATGCTGTACTCTCAAGTACCCCACTCGCATTTAATCGGATTCGTAAAGGACCGAGGGAGATGTATTGTTCAACGAACCTGACGATGCCATTCGCAGTTGAGAATTGGCGAGCATCGTGACACCAGTAGGTGACTCTTGCAGGCACAGGGCACGGGCAATTTGATCTGCAAGGTCTATTCGTTTCGCTTCACCCGGTTTCAACTTTCCTGGTCCCGATTTCAAATTCCCCTCGGTGTCGAGCAATACATGAGAACCGCCAACAGGTTCCACAGGTTCTATTGATCGCCTATCCTGCGTATGCAAATTGCAAAGCGATCGGGCCTAGTCCCGAGACCTCAAGTATTCGGTGCCATTTGCAACAGAAATTCAGTGCAACGGGAAAGATGAGACAGGTGTCATGATGAGAGCGCAGCAAGGGTTCACACTTGGCAGTTCGGAAACGAGCAAGCATATGATGTCTATACTAATAGGTAATGCTGAGAGGAGATGCAGGATAATGCGCGGCTACATAGATTAGTAACGGAAAATAAGGCGAACTCCACATATCCATCTCCTACGCGTATTGCAAGATCCTGGTGATGATGCCAGTACCGACTGAGTTGGTCCAAATTAGTTTCGTTCCCACTCTCCAGCACAAAACACTCACTCGTCTTGTTGCCCTCGCGCAGCGTGAATCTAAAATGCAGTGCGGTTGGACTACTGTTTAACGCAGAGGTTTGAAGACATACCGAGATCCAACTTCTGCGGCAACGTCCGTCTGCAGTGAACAAATCATCTCCACATTGTCTCCGGGCATAACCTGATGAGCGAGTTGAGATAACGCTTTCCTATCAACAACACAACAAACCATTTTTTCCTCCGCGTCCTCTGTACCAGGCGGGAAAGCTAGGGACGTGGTGATATCAGCAGTTCGAAGGAAAAGCTGAGGGCGGTAGTTGGCCATGAAAGGCGTGTAACGGCCACCTAGAATACGTCAAGACAATGACATGTGCGGCCCCGAGATCACAAACCTTCATCTTTTGTGAGGACATAGAGTTGAGCTTGGAATTCTTTGACGGCTTTGATCGAACCAGGGATAGCGATTATCTGACCACGTTTGATTTGCTCTCGCTTAACACCACGCAGCAAAACACCCATGTTATCTCCTGCTTCGCCCTGTGAATAGCTAGTATGAGCCGCTGAAGCAACTTGGGCAGTAACAATACTCACTCTGTCCAACTCCTT
This sequence comes from Leccinum subgranulosum, assembly GCA_038091575.1. Lineage (NCBI taxonomy): Eukaryota > Fungi > Basidiomycota > Agaricomycetes > Boletales > Boletaceae > Leccinum > Leccinum subgranulosum. The sequence continues at coordinate 8,669 of JBBPOS010000496.1, forward strand.
GTGGAACATCTCTGTTGAGGCGCAAGTTAGTATACTGACAAGAGGAATATCAATGTGCTGACCAATTCCGGTCAAGGTGGTCTTGACTGGTGAACCAAGACCAAGGATTTCCACTTCAGCACCCTTTGTGATTACACCACGCTCAGCCTAGGGAGCAGGGTGAATCAACCAAGAGTATGTTGCAGTAGGACATTGCTCACACGACCGGTAGCCACGGTACCACGACCAGGAATGGAGAAGACGTCTTCGACAGGCATGAGGAAAGGTTTGTCAAGATCACCTTTGGAAACGGTGAGGTTCATTTTCTGGGACGCAATGTAGGGAAGACGGACGAGGGGGCACATCGAGCCAGTTGTCACATGCTTTCACGAGTTCGACTATTTTGTCCCTGCCGATATCATCATCGCGACCCTCTAGGGCAGCCAAAGCTGAACCCATGATAATGGGGGTGTTTTCACCGTCGAAGTTGTACGTTGCAAGGAGGTCACGCATCTCCATATCGACGAGTTCGCGCATTTCGGGATCGGGGACCATGTCAACTTTGTTGATGAAGACGACGAGTTTTTTGATGCCAACTTGGCGAGCGAGGAGAAGATGTTCGCGGGTCTGGGGCATCTGACCATCGGTAGCGGAGACGACGATGATACCGCCGTCCATCTGTGCTGCGCCGGTAATCATGTTCTTGATGTCTAGCAGGAGAATACGTGAGCGGCAGGGGGGGCATGGAATGGGCGACACTGACAGTCGGCATGACCAGGGCAGTCGACGTGAGCGTAGTGACGAGCATCGGACTCGTATTCTACGTGAGCGGAGTTGATGGTGATACCACGCGCCTTCTCCTCGGGAGCCTTGTCAATCTGTGAGTAGTCTGTGAACTTGGCTGATCCTTTGTCTGAGAGGACTTTCGTGATGGCAGCGGTAAGTGTTGTCTTTCCATGGTCGACGTGGCCTATAAACGCGTCAAGACGCGTCGGTGAGAAAGGGAGAATGTGTTACCGATCGTTCCAATGTTCATGTGAGGCTTTGTGCGAGTAAATTTGTTCGCAGCGTCAGCATAGCGGCGTCGGCCGGCTACAAAAAGGTAAGAAGAGAAAGTCTATGAATGAGAAGAAAGATATCACCAAAGGAGAACGCCGGAACGAACGGTGACGGAACGGACACGCATGCTGTCGGACAGCGACGAGGAGCGAAAGATCTCAGCGCTTGAGTTCTGTAAAGACGGAACATGACAGAGAGAAAAAGAAAAAAGAAAAGAATAAATCAATAACAAAGAAGCGGAGTCTGAATATTATATGGACAAGCAAGACCTCCTCCAAAACGCGGTCGCTTTCTTGTCAGACCCAAACGCAAGTTCTTTCTTTCTCTTCTCTTTCTCTCTCTCATTCCCTTCTCAGACTCGCGATGCACCCCTCGCTCAGCGTGTACAGTTCCTCCAGGCAAAGGGCTTGTCTCCGCAAGAAATCGACCAAGCCATGAGACTCGCCTCCAACCAGTCTGCCACACCATCACCCTTCTATGGCCCTACCCCTACCCCGTACCACCACCAATGGGACTGGCGCGACTATTTCGTGCGTCTCCTTGCATTCTGCGTCCCTTCCTTGCACTCACTTCCCACAGATCACAGCCGTGGTATCAGGCACCTTGGCATACGGCGCCGTAGCTCTCTTCAAAAAATTTCTCCTTCCCCATCTCAAACCCCCGTCGGCGACCGCCTACGAACAAGATCGTGATGCCCTCACAGCTCAGTTCGACGCCGCAGAGGCTCTCCTAAAGGAAATTCAGGCAGAGACCGTTGCCGTAAGAACAGCAGTCGAAGAGCAGCGAGAGCGGGTAGACAAGGCGACGAGTGACGTCCAGGCCGTGGTCACCGAAATGCGCCAAGGTGAGGTGAAAACGAGGGATGAAATGCGCGAAATTCGCGACGAGATCCAAAACATTCGCGAAATGTTACCAAAGGTAGGCCCTATCTTTCCATCCGTCCCACTCTCTCATTGACGATACCTTCAAGATGGTCGATAAGAACAAGGAAGATCAGAAACAGTCCCTCGCAGAGCTCCAACAAGAACTCAAGTCCCTCAAGGCACTTTTACTTAGCCGTGGTCCAGGTGGTCTGGCTAGTTCTCCTAGTAGCCCATTACCAGCTTTGACAGGCAGACCTTCCATTCCGTCCTGGCAACTCGCCAATTCAGTATCCTCCCTCGCCTCATCAGAGTCCCCGAGAGACGCTCCTCTCAGTCCTCCGAATGGTAAAGGGAAACAAGTAGAGTTGTCGTCGTAGTTATTTGTCGTTTGTAGTTGATTTGAATGTGATGTTCATCCACTACCACGTCGGTACAAACCAAGTTCAACTTGTACTATGTTTTCTCAGTTCCGCCAAGCAGTAGAGACTCTCGCGCAGCCCCTTCCGCGCCAGTCTCTGGACAATTCCTCTCCAGATGACCCCCTCCGCAAGTCAATCGCTACCCAACGGAACGCGACTTCTCCTCAACACAACGCTGCCGGCCCAAGGTCACGGTCTGCCAGCCCTTCGTCGATCGCAAAGGGCACAGTCGATTCAGGCCTGCGCAAGACAACCCTGGAGGAACGTCTTCGCGCATCCTTTGCCGCGTCTGAATCCCTAGGACCTGCCACGTCCGTGTCGTCGACGAGCACGACCCCTCATACAGTCCCCACAACCCAGCATCCACTCTCGCCTACCTCCACGCCGTTGCCAGACTCTCCAGGCCTCGCGATAGCCACTCTCGACGGCCCCATTCCAACTGAAGAAGCTAATGGCACGAGCGAAATTTTGCCTCCTTCACAAGAACCCGACTTGAATGACGCTGTACGACCGCCGAGCGTGACGCCGCCGCCGCCTACCGACCCCGAGGATTCTGCTAGCTCAATTGTACACTCAATAGATGGCACACACACAGACTTGACTACCGATCCGGGTATGGATGTCCCGCTGGTGCAAGATACACTTCGAGAACCGGACACGGAGCAACCATGCACTCAGGCCTCCGAGGTCGTGGAAGAACCCACGGCAGACCCAGATCCTCCACGAGAAGAGAGTGAGCCTAAACCTACGATGCCTGTTCGACAGCAGGATGCTGGCGTCGAGGCGCTCCAAGAGCGCCTCAAACTGGTGGAGCAACGATTTGCAGGTAATGTCATACCTCTTACAGTCTGGGGCGATCATAAATGTTGTACCAGACGTATCTACTTCATTCAAGAAACTTCAAGCTGAAAGGCGAGACATGGACAACGTCATCACCGAAATGACTCCATTGAGTGGATCCAAGGATGTCGAGGCCTTGCGCGAATATCTTGTCAATGTCAATATGAAAATCGAGGCAAGTGGAATGCCTGGCTAGGATGGTTCGAGCGATGACATCCCCCTTAGCTCGGACAAGACGAACTGCAGCGACTCAATGGAAAACTCACGCGTACGCTTGTTGTTTTCTGATTCTTTTCGTTCCTCAAGTCAGTGTATCTACAGGGCAGGAAGAGCGATTAGATGAACTCCGGGACACCCATAGGCTTGAGACCGCCTCTCAATCGGACCAAGTCGAAAGACTGCGGCGGCAGTTGAACGAAGCCGAAGCTCTTGTCACTGCATCACAGTCCACAGCGTTGCAAACAGAAGAAGCTAATGCAAAGCAGGGTTCCGACATAGAGCAATTACGCGCCGAAGTCGTCAAGGCTAACGAAACTGCCAAAGAGGAAGAGGAGAAGAGGGTGAAAGCCATAAGTTTGCTCAAAACTGTGAGGCAGAAATTGGTAAAGGCAGAGAAAGAAAGAGACGACGGAGTGCGGGAACTGAGCGAGGCAAGAGACAAGAACCTAGAGGAGAAGGAGAAAGATCGCGCCGAACGAGCCAACTTGGAAAGGAAGGTCGATGCAGCCAACGCAGAACGGGAGAAAGCTGTCAGCGGGTTGCGAGCACAATTCGACAAGGACATCTCTATCACAAAGGACCGCGCAGAAAAGGACATTCAAAACGCAAAAAAGCAGTTTGAAGCCGAAATGAATTCAGTGAAGGTAACGCCACGACGCAATGCGCTGATTGTTACTTCTGATGGTCTCCCACAGACTTCGTACAGCGCAGACGTTTCTACCAAGAAATCGCGCATCAACACTCTTGAGATCACGGTGGCTACCCTCACCAGCGAGAATAAATCGTTCTTTGAGCAGGTGGAGCTACGGCAAGCTGAACTCGAGTCTTCTCAATGCCATTCAGAGTTATTGCAGGCCCAAAACACAGAGCTGCAGTTTCAATTGAAAGAATTGCAAGAGCGGATCGTTTTACTGGGCGATGAAGTCGGTGAACTCCGAGGGGAGCACGAAATTCAATCACAAGTATCGGGCGCATCTACCGAGGAAGTTTCGCAACTAGTCTCCTCCATAGAGACCAAATACGAGGCGAAGCTCTCGGACCTGAAGAGGACGTTGATAACTGCTGAGAAGGAGCGCACCGAAGCCGAGGCGAACTGGAGTCGCAAGCTGACAGAAAAGACCGTTGAGACAGAGGAACTGAAGCGCATGCTCCAGTCCACTGCTCAACTGCGCGAGCGAGATGAAGACATTAGTGACTCGTTGAGAGCTGAGATCGAGAAGCTCCAAACCGAAGCTCGATCTCAGCACGCTCAATTCCATGAACTCCAGACGCGCACTGACGCCTTCAAGGATGCTGAGGTAGGTCTGCAAACGTTCGAAATTGATGTCATGCTAATTGGTTGTCTTGGTATAGTCAACTTTGCATCGACGCCTCTTAGAAGCCGTTGCCCGTGCTGAAGACAGCGAGAAACAACTCGACGAGAGCAAATCCAGGGAAGCTCAGTTGCGTACCCAAAACAAAGTAAGATTTTTGATTGTCCACAGTCCCTTCGCTCACCAAGAGATAGACCCTTCGAGATGAGCTTCGAAAGATCCAAAACTCGATTGCTGTTCTAGAAAGGCAGCGCAATCCGGGCGCCGGATACTGGACATCTCGACCAGAAGCCACGAACTCGCGCCTTTCCATCGATTCGGTCGCGAACGCGTCTTGTCCCTCTTCGCCCGCTCCGGTCAGGAATGAAGAGGAAATCAACTACGAATACTTGCGGAATGTCATTCTTCAATTTCTGGAACACAAGGAGATGAGAGTAAGTTCTCCAGTCAGCTCATAGTGGGCATATAGATGACAAACATCACTAGCCAAATCTCGTACGAGTCCTGTCGACAATTCTGCGCTTCACTCCTCAGGAAACGCGGCGGCTCATGTCCAAAGTATGATGCAGTTGATACCTGATGTGACTATATATCACTTCTGTGAAGTGTTTGGACCGCATAGATGATGTAAATACAACCCGCATAAAGTAGTTCACAACTTTCATACCTTTGACCACTCGACTCGAGTTACATTCCATGTCACTGGCAAGTTTGACGCGAAATTCGTATCAGAGTGGCATATCCCCAGTCCAGGTAAGGCACAGCTAGTCGGAACGCTTGTTCTAATCCATCGATGTACGCTTCAAGTGGCTTGGGCTCTGCAAATTATTGGTGGATAAAGAAACCCTGGCTCACGGCTCACGAGCTAATGTCGGCTCTGAGATCAGTGGTGTGTAACCAAGGCCTTGCTTCCAGAAAACTCGCCGACGAAACACGCTGAATTGGACAGACGCGGTCATCGCTCTATGTAGCATCTACGATGCTAGTCCTGTTCTCCTAGGCTACCTAAGACTGGCATTGAGTAGTGGGCTTGTATCGACTTCGGATTTCGTCGCCACCTTCCTCCGCGCTGCCCGATCATCACAGATTCAAAATGGCTCGACACTCGATGCACTTTGTCGCGTAGCGTTGGATGCTCACTATGCCTCTGGAATGCTACCTCTCGGCTCTCTTCTCCCCTCTCCAAGCCCCCAAGCAATAATACTCGCCACCGTAAACGACGCACTGTTTTTCCTTCGTCAGGCCTACTCCATCTCGCCTTCCAGTTTCCATACGCTCTTGGGGACCGCCTCAGAACTCATCACTCTGATTTTGCCCTGCGTTCCAGATATTCTGCAAATCTCGACTACTCAGGCCATGATATGTTTCGGAGACGCCAATGAGTTGCTCCATTCCATGCGACACTCTCCAGAGGTCCGTCAGGCGCTGGAGACGTTTGTGTTCTCGCTGAGCCTCCTGATTGGAGATGATGCCAAGGCCGCTCGAGAGACGCAGATGATACATACTCAACTTGCCCTTGGGAAGAGTGACATGCTGGGTTCCAACCTTGAAGCTGACTCCGTCTCTTGCGGTTTACTTCTACAATCTCTCGTGAGCTCATTCCCCTATTTCAACACGAGTCATCGTGCTAAGAGGACTTCAAGATTGCATCCCGGGCCAGTGGTTTTGGTGCCGGTAGCGGTATAGAGGCTGTTGCACTGCTAACAGGTCTGTTGCGATGGACGTCCTTGGCTCCCAACGTCTTCTACACCCAGATGCTATTGGCGTCCGTAACTTGCGTTACACAAAGCTCGCCGAAAGGCATCCATGACGGATCATTCTTCTTGTGGAGAGCGTTTGTCCTCGGCCGTGTGAGTTGTCTCGTTGTGCGCATAAATGCCGCTATGCTGAGCTCTCGAGTTCACAGCTGCCTCGCCTCCTGCATGCGTTCGAGAAGGAATTGGAGGGCCATGGAACCGTAGAGGCAGATTGGGTGTGTCTCAACTGCCTTTGTAGGTCAACATAACCTCATCTTTCTACAGCGGGCCGCGATGCATTCTGCCGTCTCGGCAGTGCTTCAACGCTCTGATCTGCTGTCACGATGTGATCATGTGCAGGCGCAGGCGAGGACCAGGGAGTCGAGTGAAGAAGATATTACTGGGTTTGTTTCCCCTATATGAGATATGTTCATTTGCTTATACTCTTTTTTTTTCAGCCCGATTTCATTCGTCAGGGATTTGGTCCAACAGTTGTATTCAGTCGGACTCGTAGACCAAGCGTTCGCAGTGGCTGCAGATCCCTCGCTCTCGAACGATACTGGGACGCGCCTTCAAGCCGAAGCTTTGGAGCATAATTATACACTTGAAGTGAGACATTCGTCTTCCGTGTGGGGTATTAACCGAGGTCGTGCGTTTGCAGAGTTACCTGGAGTCAAGACTCACTATGGAAATGAGTGAGGAGGATACACAGACGTTATTGCACCGCATCCGTCTGGAACCAGGGACCCATCACTTCTTTGCCCAAGTCGTCCGTAAAGTGAGTGAGATTGAGGGAGTCGAGTCGAGTCCACCAAGTTGAATATCCGTAGCGGTTCATATCCCATTCAAAGTCCGGTGATTTAGAAGTTTTGAGCCATCTCACCAAGATGCTATATGCGCATGATTTCGCGCTCGATATCCTATCCCTTCATCTCAAGATCACGGACCTCGTGTTCGAGGCGCTGGAATTGTTGCACGAGTATGATTGCGAAACCATTGGTATGTAGATTTCTTTGCGACGCGTGAATACCCTTTGAACGATGCAAAGGTGATCCACAGACGGCCGTCAGCCATCTGGGTGATGTCGTGCTATTTGTACAGATGGTATTGACCAAGTTTCAGGTCAGTGCATTCATTCTTTTTTGTCCATCGTGTCCGAATCACATAATGCTTTGCAGATTTCGGCACCATCACTCAAGAGAGGTAGCAAAGTGCTCCGCACAGATTTTTTGCGATCCTCCCGGGTATATCATCAAGAGGACCTTCCTTCCGATATCAAGATGGTGTTTTCTGGATGGTTCAAAGCTATATTTGACAGTAGCAGCGAAGGTATCGATGACACCATCCTTCGGTAAATCCAAGTGCTGCATCTCTCGCTGTGGTCCTGAACCTGTCGTTCAGGTCGACAAAACCCAAAACTTTGTTGCAAATGTCACCGACGCTTTTTTCTCAAGCCTGCATGGCGCGCCAGGATGGACGCATAGATAACGACGTCCTCCATAACGGCATATCGTATTTCCTCGGACCTCTTCTCAACTGGACGCTTGTGGGTGTCGTTCATGCGATGCTCTTTGAAGTCCAGCATCGGGGGTGAGTTCTATTTGGATCCTTTTCTCTCTCTCTCTTTTTTGAGATGACTTCAAAGGTTCAACGCCCCCTTTCAACTCGAGGTTCTACAAAGTTTGTTACTGGCATCGACGTGTCCCCACGTTATCCTGCGCTTGTGTAGCCCAAACATTTTGAAAATCCTTTCCGGGAAGCGTTCACAGGTTGTGATTTCGAACCTCCATTACGACATCGGCGGCATCAGGGCCGTTGCCCTTCGAACCCTGTCCGTCAAAAAAGATGGTAAGACCTCTCCGTCTGATCGCATCCATGAAACTTTACGATGTGAACGGGCTTTCTAGGCAACAGCCATGCACTAGATGACCCTGCGACCACGTTGTCGGACGCGTTTCTGGATTTCCCTCGGCGTGAGGTCCGCGATGCTTTTGCATTGGCGCGGCAACACAAGGCGCCACGTATCGATGTAGGCCGCTGCCTCACCATCACCACGCCTATGAAATTCCTGCTGCTGCTTTGGACGGAGTTGTGCGTCGCCGCAAGTCTCGGAGAGACGGAGACGTGCCGTCGGATCATGACATTCGTGCTTGTCGTGCCACGTTCTGGTGTACCCCCGCTCCTCCCTCTTTTTATGTACAACGTTCTCCCTCAGCTGATCGCCGCAGTCGATCACCAAGCAGGCGATACCAGCATCAATACAGAACTCTTGGCAACAATCATCGCTGGTTCACTCTCTGGTGCCCTTCACCTCGAATGGGCACTACAGACCATATGCAGCGAGCACAGTACTGCCCTGCTAGGACAAGCAAGCGCTGCGTTGGCAAGAAAACTAGCTGCAGACCTCCGCGCACGAAAGTTGACTTCGAGAACAAGCAAAAGTATCGTCGAACGTTTGGGCACATCGTCTCCCTTTGCTGCAAACTTTCCAGTATTTATGACGTGATACGTATATACAAGTCTCTACGCATGGTCTAGTGTGATTATGTAGAGCTGTGATTTTATACTGTGGGTGTGAGTGGAGCTGCAAACAGAAAAAGTCAATTCAAGCTGACATAGTTTGGATAAAGACGTACGGCAACATGCGTTTTCCAACGGGTCACAATTCTGATCTGCTGGGCAAAGGATGAGACAAGACGAGTCCGTAGACATCTGGCAGATTGATAGGTTAATCAGTGCCCATCTCCATCAAACCGCGAGGCAACGAACCTTGAGATGATCCTCGGGTATCACATGAGGGCTATATGAGTGGTATTCGGGTTGGATGGTGCTGGAGTGTATGCCATGATGGTGAAGGGCTTTGCGGATCTCAGAAGCAACTGGCATGAAATCGTGGTCTCGGGAGGCCATCACATGCACTGATGCAACTATTTTGGTTTCCGAAAGTTGCCAAACATGCAGCTCGTGGACCGACAGTACACCCTCAACCTTTAAAATCGATTTGCGCACATCAGCAAGGTCGATGGTCGGTGGAACGCCTTGCAATAAGATGAAGGACGCGCTTTTAACTTGAGGCAAAAGAATCAGACCACATGGCAATAAAGCAAAATAAGGAAAGGTACCCAAAGGCAAAGCAGAGGAAAATATGATGACTGTGATCACGAGACTGATCATCGGGTCGAAATAAAATTTGTACTCCCACGTTGTGAGCCAGATGACGAGACCGGTCGCGATGACGCCAACGTTACCCAGGGCATCACCAAGGACGTGTAGCACTAGGGCTTGCATGTTCATTGAACCATGCGTGTGACCCTGACCGTGTGAGTGACCAGCGTGTTCCATGGAGGCCTCGGTGGTTGGTATGAGAAGAGGGGTGTCTTCGCTCGACGGGGTGGTGGTGTCAGGTGCGAGCGTAGAGGATGCCATGTCTTGTGCAGTCTGTACGACGGAAGCACGTGTAACCGCAGGGTGTCCATACAGCGACGAGAAAGACGTGGAACGATCTCGGGAAGCAACGAAGCCAGGGTTGTTGTTTTGAGCGGCATGTATGCTGGCACGTCGAGATGATGGGGTACTACCCTTTTGCTCATGGGCATGGCCATGCTCTGTGATGAACGGTGTTACGTCGGGTGAATGAGACAAAGCCAAGTCTCCGTACCATGGAAGAGGAATAGGCCCACGATGTTAGATGCGAGGCCGAAAGATCCGACAATGACAACCAACTTGGGATTTGATATCTCTGTACAAATCAATCAAGACAAAGAAAAGAAACAGAAAAGACGGTGCACACCAGGCGTGGTGAAAAAGCGTTCCAATGCTTCCATGGTGATAGAGAAGCAGAGTGCGAGCAGAAAAACACCATTGACGAGAGCGGCAAGTATCTCGGCTCTGTGCCACCCGTAGGAGTAACGGGAATCGTTTGCATTCCGGCTGGAGAGCTGCGTGTGGGACGTGAGTTGGGACGAAACGTGACGAGTGACGACGAACCCTGATAGCATAGAGAGCCACGATCAGGCTCATGACATCGCTACTAGAAGTGAGTATTCAGGGCTTGGAGAAGCGGAAGTGGCACCCACTTGAGCATATGAAAGCTGTCGGCGACGAGAGCGAGTGAGCCGACAGCATAACCGACGATGAGCTCTATGAAGAAAAAGACAATGTCAATGGCGAGCAAGAGGCTTATTCGCGTCGAACGAGACAACGCCATGGTGGTTGTACAAACAGTTGCTTATATTAGTAAGCGCTATTTTTCATCAAGTATCAACCGAAGTTGACTTGAAGAATCCACTCAAAAAATGGCCGCACCATCGATGGCCGCAGCGTTGGCCGCAACGCTCCCAGCAGCAGCACCAGCAGTAGCACCTGCTGCGCCAACATATGAGGCGATACCTCCCTCGATGTCGACCGCCATTGACATCGAGGCGGAAATACCGCTCACTTGCGTACAGCTGGATGCTCTGGTACGCCTCGTTCCCTGACCACCCGCGATCTCGTCAGTGTCCTGGCTGTGAACGTTCCGCTGATGGCGGCGTTATAGGTTGTTACGAAAATCTTGCAGCATGGACGGGAGGCTCCGTCTGCTTCCTCGCACGGGCTCTTACTCGGACTTGATCTGGATGGCGTCCTCGAGGTATCCAACTGCTTCCCATTACCGAGTCATACCAGCGAGGATGATGACAAATCAAACAAGTCTATTGGTGGGTCACTCGCAGATATGGATCATGGACGTAGGAGCCGACTCGTGAACGACAGCGCGGTATCAGTCATCGATGTTGAGATCACTCAAGGAAGTGCAAGGGGACGACAACGTCGTTGGATTCTACCAAGCGACGGTGCTGGGTGCATTCTTCAACCAGACGCTAGTAGATACGCAAGCGATACATCAAGAAAGGTTAAGGCACGGAGGAGTGGCCATTGTGCACGGTGATTTACTTTACTTGTCCTGGCCATCGGTGGAGATTGATGACGATGTGGATAGATGTGTCGCAAGCTGCACGGGGGAATGCGTCATTCCGGGCATTCAAACTGACGTCTTCGTTCATGGACGCGTATAAAAGGGGAAATTTCAGTTCCTCAAGGTGGGTTTCTGATCCCTTGGATTGCGATTCATGGAATGGTTCACGACTCATAGCCTGACGGCACGCCGATTGATGTTTTCGTCGATCCTTGAGGAGATTCCGCTGAGGATTCGTACGAATCCGTTGGCGAGTGCGTTCTTGCAGAGGCTGGCTGCGCCGGGTGTATCGACAAACATGTCTGCGCAGCTTCAGGAGAGGGAATCATCGGCAATTGCGCCTTCATTTTCGGTGTTGGATCTCGGACAGTCTGGACTTTCGCGGAGCTTGGAGCAAGTTTCAGAGGCAATCGACAATTATCGGACGGAGGACGGCAATGTGGCATATTTGACGAGGCAGATCGCGAGGGAAAAGCTGCGGGCTGAGACATACGTCGCGAAGCGGAAAGAAGAAAACGCGCAACGGGTGACACAGGGACTGAGCCCGCTTCCGGAGGAAGATGTTAGTCGACTGTTCAAGATTCCTCCCGAGCCGAGTCGGCTTGAGAGCATGTTGCTGCTGGGACAAATGGATGCGTATGCGAAGAGCCTTGAGAGTCTGGCTGGAGTAGGATTGGTGAAGATGTATGGGGCCCGGTGTGCGGACTGACGGAGTCAACGATGTAACTAGGGCAAACGAATGGAGATATCCGTAAAAGGATAATTTTATATAATTGAAATATTTAAGGGTGAACGGGATGAATCCGATTTTCAGCTCGACTCCTTCCTTCTTCCTTCTTCCTTCTTCCTTCTTTCGAGTCTGAGACGCGTATACTTATATAAACCCGTCAATCTTTTTGTACATTCCCTCGACATCATCATGGCCCCGCTCATTCGTCTCATCGCCCTCTTTTCCATCCTCGCTTCCGTCATCGCATCCCCCCATTTCCCCCGTAACGCATACAATCACGTCCACCGTGCCATCGCTCATCCCGTCCAAGCCGACGACTCCACTCCTCCCGCCGTTCCAAGGCGCCAGCGCTCACTCAACAAACGGTGCATTCCCCGCCCCTCCAACTCGACGTCCACCCCCCTCCCATCCTCTACCTCATCCTCTACCCCCCTCCCAGCTTCCACGCCCCCGGCCCCGGTTAA
>JBBPOS010000497.1:0-21172 GCA_038091575.1 Leccinum subgranulosum
AGCACGAGGAGATTACGCACCTGTGGAGGGCATCTGCTCCAAGCTGGATGCGCTGTGTAATGCGCACTACGTGCCTAAGCCGGTACGTTCGTCTCTCATTCAGATCTTCTCTTACTGACGAATGTGCGTGACCAGCCGAAAGCGACCATCACGACAGTCTCAGACCTCCCAGCTACCTCCCTTGAATCCGCACTCCCTTCGACCCGCTCGGTCGCCAGCATGCTTGCACCCGAGAAAGTCCTCGCCCTCATGTCCTCCTCCGACGTCCGTGCTCGCAGCGAACTAACTCCCATTGAAAAACGCGCTCGACGGGCAAAGGAGCGCAAGGCGAGAAAGAGGAAGCAGGACGCGTTGAGCAAGGCCGTGGACAAGTACGCCCTGGCCAAGATGGGGAGGGGATCCGCGAGGTCGAAGCAATGCGCCAAGCAAGAAAAGGAAGCCGCTCTAAAGAGCCTCGTCAAGTCCGGAAAAGGCGTCACCGTCGTCGGCAAGGCGGGAAAGACGCTGAAGACGGACAAATCTGCGAAAAAGGCAAAGTGATACGGGATGTCGTTTTCGTCTTGTATGTTCTTTTATCGTCTTTCTTGTGTTGTCCTGACCGAGACGTTTTATTAGTTCGTGCATCGGCCGCGACTCGCGCTCCCTGCGGGGCCGCTTTTGGGAGGTCGAGGAAGGAGGCATATCACGGGGGATCTGCGCAGGACAGGTGAAGCCGTCCGACGGTCGTGCATATTATTTGACTAGTTCTCTGGCCCTTACGGCGAATGCAGAGTGAGCCTTTGTGATATATTGCCTATCGAATCCGCATATACACAGTACAAGATCTTGCAAAAACAAAAATTCGTATTTTTCGAACGCTAGATCGTCGAGCGATGACAGCACAACGAGCATGCTACTTTCCGTCCACTTCACATTTTACAAACTCCAAGCTTGGCGATGTTCGACATTGCAGCGATACGCCTCTTCTCTTGGGTCGTCCCGACACCGGAGGAAGCGGCAAGCCCTCGCTGACTGGGCAAGTGCAAGCGCATTGAAGAGGCTGTTTCTCGGTGATTTGTGTGTACAGGATAGATCCAAACGACGCCTGGTGCGAGGGGATAAAGATAACGGGAACCAGAAAATTGTACAGACTTGAATATACGTCACGGAGGGCAGAAGTTGGCGAAGAACCTGCGAGTGCGCGAAAGTTTGGATACGTTGGGTCGTGGGTGGGGCGATCAAGGTCCAGTTAGTATGAACGAATATCGATCGCTACGGTAACTAGTACTGTAGGAATGGGCGAAAACCTGGTGGGGCTTTCCGGCCCGCTGTGGTGCCGGAGTACTTGGGAGTGGTGGGCGGGCCGCTGCGAGCGTGAGAACTCGCAGTGATTTCAAGAAGCGACGAAAGGAGCCAATGCTAGGAAGGTCGCGTGCCACTCCCCGCCTAGAAGCCCATATCTGCATGCTGAGGCCCTAAATGAGGTGATCTGCGCAGCCCCCATCCGAGTCTGGGCTCTGCGAAACACCAAGTATGAAGGTTTATGTGTGGAACAGTCTTCCGCCACATGGTATTCAAGCTTATCATTTATCCCGATCACTGATTGCCGTGGATATACTCAAGTTCTTGGTGTATACTATTATAAAGGTCTGTGGTTGGATGTTTCACCGCAAACTTGAAGCATTTACACTCCTCTAGAATGCGAATCATCACCATAATCACATTTGCAGTCACCAACAAACTGGTTTCTCTGGCTATTGCAAAACCCCTACTAAAGCGGGAGCCGGATGGCATAGCCATACCACTCGCCCGAAACCCTTCTTTTCCGAACAACAAAAATATTGACCTCGACTCAATCACCTCTCATGGCATATCACTCAGGGAGTACGTGGAATGAATCGTTTGTGATGTCTGATCTGCTCAGGCTCTTTTTAGGAAGATCCTTGGTGGCCTAGACAATTACGAGGTGAACACGGGGACGAAGCATCCTTTCGCCGTATCACGGAACGAATCCGAACTCGGAACCCGTGGTGCTAGCGTCCCGCTGATAACTTATCAATATAGTGGTTGGATCGGCCAAATTTCGATTGGCACTCCCCCTCAGACCTTGCTGGGTAAATTCAGTTGTATTATTCGGGTATGTGTTTACCCTGATCTATGTTACAGTCCAATTCGACACTGGTTCAGCGTAAGTACTTTATTTGACTTCACACAACCGTTTTTGTTCAAGTGGACGCAGCGATACGTGGGTTGTGGAAAGCGGTTTTGATGAACATTCCACACTTGGTCTCGACCGCTGGGATCCTGTCTTATCAAAATCTTCCAGGAAACTGATTGAGCCATTTGAGCTCGCAAATTCGGATGGATCCATGTTAGTCGAAGGTTTTCAATATATCGACCGCGTAACCATTGGTGGATACACTGTATGTTTTCTATCGCTCATGAGCATGATCATTGAATTCTGACCCCAATTTAGGCACCCCGTCAGACCTTTGGTTCTGCAACATGGCAGTACACTTTGTTGCCAGAGTTGGCTCAATACCCTGCAGGCGGTGTAGTGGGATTGGCCTTCCCTTCCATCTCGAGACTTCAAGATGCTTCTCCGCTGTTTGAATGCCTCGGCAACCCTACTCCTAAGACATTCCATCGGGTATTCTCCCTTAAACTTTCCTCGTCTGGGGCCGAGATGCGGGTCGGTGGAATAAACACCTTACTGTATAGGGGTGACATCACTTATACACACGTAACAATTCCTGTAAGTTAAAACGCCGGTAAAAAGGAGTGGACAGTGTCACTGACATTGGCATCTATGCAGGGATTCTGGCATGTGTCTATGGATGATGTTCGCGTTAATGGTAATAAGATCCTCGAAAATGTACCTGTCATTTTCGACACTGGTGCAAGCTACATCTTCGGAGACTGGGAACGGGTTTCAAAATTGTATGACCACCTTGGCGGTACCCTGATGGAACGTGAAGGCCTTGGTTTTTATCACCGTGAGTTCCGATCATGTTCGGTACATGTCTTGTTTTTTATCGACACCCTGCAGTACCGTGCAACTCTTTCCCAACACTGGGCTTCACCTTCGGTGGCAGGACATTTGAAATCCCTTCTGATGCTCTCAGACTCAATCAAATTAAGGAAGGTTCTGACGATTGTTTCAGCGGTATTATCGCTCAGCGCTCGCGTATCGGTGAGATTTCAGTGTTTATCGCTCCCTGATCCAATCTAGGACCTTGTGCGGTACCAGATGGACTCGTTCTGACTACATGGCTTAGACTTTTGGAGCATTGGGGACACTTTCTTGCAGGGCGTATACAGTGTCTTCGATTTCCATAGTTCACGAGTCGGGTTTGCGAACCTCACTTGAATTATCGCAAATGATCCCTATCTATTATAGACGGTTTAAATACTCACGTTTGTTAGTATGGTATACCCAAAAATTCGACGTTGCAGACGTTCGGCATGGTAGGAGGGATTTTTTTTATGCAATGAGAAATGGGAAAAAAGTAGTAATGCGAGTTGAAGAGGAAATGATCGGTGCCATCGCAGTGTCGCAGTATCTTTGACATGATTGACGCATCGAAGACGGTCCTTCTCATCCAGATTCGAAGTACAAAGAAAATCAGTGATATATAATTGTTTTGCACCTACGAAGAGGGTCTAAACATTGCATGGACCCTTTTATATTTATACTCGCTGAGTAGACTTGCAACCCAACGGCCACACAAAGTGGCAGATCATACCCTCTTCAAAAGCCAATCACCACCGCCCAATCCTTGGTAACCCTCACCGCCGGATCCTTGACGACCACCGCACCCGCCCGACCATCAGCACCCACCTCGTACGTCCAATCCAATCCCTTGCCACTACCCTCACCACCACCCACCACCGACACCGACACCGGCTGCACCTCCACACCCACCACCACGATCCGCTCAACACGCACGTCCGCCTCCTCGAGCCCCCTCGCAAATGCGTTGCTGGGCGCGTACGACGACGGTACTATCTCAGACACCCCCGCCGCCGCCGCCGCCAGATCGTCGCTCCGAATCACAATCTCCCGTACCTTGTTGCCCTTCTTCGAGTCCCCGGCGTACGTCGTGGATGCTTGGAACGCCCGCCAGACGAGTTCGCCACGCTCATACCCGAAACCTTCGCCGTCGTCCAGGTAGAGCTCGCCTTTGGCGCTCCCGTCAACGTCAAGCGCGATGCGGAGCGTGAAGGGGTCGTTTTTCATCAGAGGAGAGGACCGTCGTGGACGTTCGCGCGTGGGGAAGATGGACCCGCCACGGATGAGCAGAGGGATTTGGTGGAGCGCCGCCGGAACCGTGACCCACCGGCCTGCAGGTTCAGAGGTCGACGGACGATAGGCAGTGTGAGAGAAGTAGTCGTAGTACACCTGTGCGTCGGAGAGGTAGACGGACTCAGACGTTGCCCCTCGCGTGGTCACGGGCTTGCACAAGATACCGGAAGAACCGAGGTAAAATTGATCGTCAATTCCAAACCCTTGTTCGTCTTCGGGGAACATCACGTATTGAGGGCTGCCCAATACAACGTCGTGTCAAGGAGGAGTCCACTGATCAAACAACGATGGAGACACCTACCGCAAGATGGGCATGCCCGATAGACTGCTCTCCCTGAACGCATTATACCAGATCGGCAACATCGCATACCTCAACTTGAGCATGTCTTTAATCATGCCCTTGTAGGGCTCGTCCAATAGATAAGGTTCGCGGCGCTTCGTGTCGATGTGTGCATGGGCTCGGAAGAACGGCGAGAACACGCCAACGCCGTACCACCGAACAAGCATCTCATGATCGGGATTGCCAAAGAAACCACCCACATCAGCTGTGGAGAGGGGTCAGGTGTCTCATTCACAATATATCACAGGACGGGAATAACTCACATCCTGCAAATACCATCCCTGCTACTCCGTTCGACAGGACCATCTTCACTCCCACTGCCATGTGTTCCCATGTACCCATGTTGTCGCCAGTCCACATAGCCGCAAAGCGTTGAGTACCAGCGTAGTAAGAACGCGTGAGCACAAAGGGACGTTTAGGAGGGTTAGAGCGGTGATAGAGGGCATTGTAAGTTTGGTTGGCCTGAATACATTGGACGAGGGCTAGTGAGTAACTCCCAGAAGATTAAAATAAAGACATACATAAAGCATGCCATAAAGGTTGTGCACATCTCTGTGTTCCCATCCACCATGGTGTATGTTATCCCTAGGCATCGAAATCTCGGGGCCATTGAATACAGCCGGCTATACAAAATAGGTGTCAGATAATCAGGCTTCCACCACTACACCAGCAGTTTGGAGCGTTGGGAAAGTGACAGACCTCATTCATATCATTCCAAATAGCCACATTCTCCGAGCTCTGGGTCCACGCCCAAGAACCATCGGCACTCTCAGTCTTGAACATCTTGACCCAAAAGTCCCAACTCTTGGGGTTGAGAAAGTCGATCCAGGAGGAGGATCCGGGCCAGCACCATCTAGGAGGTATCTTGTTAAAGCAACGACGAGAAACATAGGAAGGGAGACATACCCTTCGTATTCACCCTCTCCCGAGCTGGGCTTGACAAACAGGTCGAGAGCAGACGCAAGGTTGTACACGGGGTAGTTGGACTCGCGTTTGAAATGGGGATCGATGATGACGACCATCTGTGCATACAGTCAGAATGTACGAACGGGGGAATGGAGAGGGGAAAATGCACCTTGCGTTCCTTGGCTTCAACGTCGGCAATCATCTCCACGGGATCAGGGAACGTCTTTTCGTCCCACATAAAGTACTTGTGGCCCTCGGCATATTCGATATCGAGCCAAAACACGTCGACTGGCATGTCATCCTCGTCGAACCTCTTCTGTATTGACCGGATATCTTCACTGTTTACATAGTTCCAGCGGCATTGGTGGTGTGCGAGGGAGAACAACGGGGGAAGCATGGGAGTGCCTGTGAGGCGGGCATATTGGGAGAAGACTGAGGCAGGGTCAGGACCTGGGAGAATGAAGACGTCAAGAATGCCAGATTCGGAGATCCAGTGCGTCTCGGTGCCATCGTTCTTCTTTCCAACATCGACCCAGGTGTCGCTTGAAATAGCATTGAATACTGCGACTGTGCCCTTTTTCCCGTGGGCATGCATCAAGGGGACTGAGCCGTAGAGAGATACGGAGGAATCGGCAAGGTATTCGAATACGTCAAGGTTGTAGAGTCTGTAGGGGTCCGAATAGGTTGCGTCGGGGCCAGTGGTCGAAGGAAGGGACAAATTTGTAGCGCGTTCGGGGATACCATAGACATGGGGGTGGTTAGGGAAGGTGATGTCGAGGGAAAGGGATTCGGGACCTTAGGAAATCGACGAAATGAGCTGGGGATGAGATACCCATGAGGCGGAAGCTTACCCTTTGGCTTGGAATCAGTCCATGTAGACCAAGTCTCCTCCCACCAAGCGTCTTGCTGGTCGCCTTCAAACCAGGCGGCTTTATTGACCTGTAACGGGACCTGTTCTGCCTCTGTGCCTTCGATCTGCGGAAGCTGGGTGTCCTGCTTCGTTCTAAAATGTTCCATATGGAGTAGACCGCGACCGTTGAGTACGACTTGTTCTTCGCCGTTCTTGTAAACCGTGACCTTGAGCGGGCTATACTGCACGACAACCTCGAAGGAGGCGTCTTGCGAGCCGTACCTGGTGCGGGTCTCGTCTTTTCCGACCAGCCATCTGATCTGAGTGGATTTGCTCAAAGGAGGGTCGCGGACGAGAGCCCAGGAGGCGGCCTCGTCGTAGTGTTTCCTCAAGCGAGCGACTTCGTCCATTCGGACACGTATGACGCCGTCATCGTGTGCCCTGAGCTCGAGAGTGAATTTGACGTCTGGGTAGATTGTTGACTTGACGATGGCGGTGAAAAAAGCGTCTGTGGGGTCACGGAGAATCGAGGACGGGTCGATATAGTACGGGGACTGCCAGGTCTCGCCAGCAGCGTGAGCACGGGCAGAAAGAGCGCGACCGCGACGACAAAAACCGGACTGTTCGCATAATTTGAATGCTTCGCGCTTGAATGCGAGCGTGGACGTGGACAACAGCAGTCCAACGAGAAGTGTCTCTATCACTTTCATCGTACCAAGTACGTGAGGTGGAGCTAACACTTGACTCTCTCACGGTCTGACCACCTTAAATCAGACAACCCACTTCCATGTTCTACCAGGGAATCGCACGGAAAAATACACAATATCTGGCTTACTAGAAGACAAGCTAGGGAAAGTCAAGACTGCACCAGTGCGTTCTCCGTATGATGAATGAGGCATGCGGGAGAAGGGTTGCCTTCCAGGGAAGCGCAAGTCGTTCCTCAGCGACATTTTGCAATGTTCTGGACAACTTATGCACCAACTTGGGTACCCTCTGACTGGCGTGGCTGGATCGGGAAAATCTGCGATGGCTCACTCTATTGCTCGGCTACACAATGAGCAACGACAACTGCTTTCCAGGGATTACCACACGTCACGGAATCTCTTCAGCACCATCTGGGGACTTTGCAAGTCGATTTATTGACGCTTCCCAAGGTATGATGTGATCTGTATCTCAGAAGAGACTGAATTTTGATCTTCAGAGTTCTGTTCCGTCATTCCCAGACGGTGTCTTAATCTTCGATATTCTGAGCCGATCTGTATGTTGCAGGACAGGTGCGGTGTTGGTGCTTCGTCTAGTTGGATACCTCGGTGCGAGTATCTTGGAAGCCCGACATCCGAGTAGATGAAGAGGCCGCCCTTCAAGTCACGATGTCTGCACCCCCAGTTCATTCAATTTCGATCTTGTTCTCGGAAGGGTATCCGCCGATTTCAATTTGCCATGATGCATCTGATCGGTGCGGCTCGTGCAGCTGGGCCAGATGCAAGGTGAGAAATAGGTCGAGGTGATGGTGCAGTCTTCAACATCATGATAACGCTGAAAGAAGGAAGTTGGATGGAATGAAGTCTTGCCGTTCCTGGCTGAGTTCGGTGCAATGCCGTCGGACGCTGGGCGACGGATTACATCGCCTGTTGTTATGTTTTTATCGAATTCAAAACTCAGGACTGCTCGCGTTCAGGTTTCGCTGACTGTCAGTATTGTTCAAAGTTTGACTGACTCGAAGCTGAGTGTACATCGATCGATCTCCATCTGCATCTGCATCCACTTCTGGCAGATTCGTCCGTAGTACGCTGTTTTTAGTTTTCTACAGTATCGACGGCTGTAACACCTCATACATCTAGTAACTAGCCACCTGACGATGTCAAACGTCAACGAAAACATACAGGCTTATAGATTGAAAAAGAGAGAGACGTTCGCACTCACGTCTTGAAGTTGTCTTCCTTCGTCACGGGAGAACAGAGACGAGTCGCACCGAACTCAGCCGCTGAGCAAGGAACCATTCGGGTGGCACACACGGTCATGGTATGTGGTATCTCGATCATCCATATCAAGATGTTGGAGACCGGCACCATCAATGTTGTCCCTGGTTGTAAATAGCAGACAAAGAAATCATGCTAGTGTAGTACCTGTCAAGACGATAATTGCAGCCCGGCTCGTCCGGTCTCTCTCCCTTCTGCACGAGCTACACCAATTTCGGATGTGCAGATTGCCATCATGGCAGATCGAAATCGGTAAATACCCCCAAGAACAAGATCGCACTCACTCGTTCATGATAACAACAATCCCAGAGTAAAGATCAAGTCTCTGGGGAAGCAACTGATGTATTCCCAAACGACATCCATAAAAAAAGGAACAGATAAAAACGCCGTACATATCTTGACCTTCAAGTTGTTCGTGGCACGAAGAAAAGATAACGATCATTTATCATTGTACTCGTAGAATCCCTTTCCAGATTTTCTCCCCAACCACCCCGCGTCGACCATGCGTTCGAGCAGCACCGAAGGGCGGTATTTCGAATCCGACGTACCGTTGTAGAGAGTTTGCTGGATCGCCAGACATGTGTCAAGACCAATGCTACCTTAATGCGTTAGTGGTCTGTTCGAGTGAAGCATCGTAGAATCTCACAAGTCAGCTGAAAAAAAAACGGGTTCATAAACAACGCCAGATAGAGACGAGCCACTCACCAAGCTGCAGGGGACCGATAGGATGGGCCATCCCCAGTCTGAACGTCTTGTCAATGTCGTCTCGCGTCGCAACGCCCTGTGAACCGCATTCGCGTTTGCCACAACATCATCTAGCGTGACACCCACCTTTTCCAAACACATGATCGCCTCGTTTATAAAGGGCATCAAGAGCGCATTCGAAACGAAACCCGGAACGTCTTGCGACGTCGTCACCTCTTAAACAACAACGATCCGCGTCCGTCAGCAGCTATGCACACGCTAGCCCTAGGGTCTAGTAACCATCCCGTACCTTTACCACACGCCTCCGCAAACGCACGCGACCGGTCGAGCGTGTCCTTGGACGTTTGCACAGCAGATATAAGCTCCACCAGTTTCTGAAACCAGCTTCACGACAACTCGTTCCCTCCCAGAAATCGCGCAACGACTACGCACCATCACCGGAACCGGGTTAAAGAAATGCAGACCTAACGTGGATCATCGTGCGTCAGCCAACCCCGCCTCACGCCATGACCCAACGACCACGCACCCACGACACGACCTGCCTCCTTCTGACCCTCCGCCGACGCAGCCGACACCCCTTCAGGTACAACCGCCGCCGCAATCTTGGTGATACTGATCGACGACGTGTTGCTCGCCAAGATTGCACGCTCGTTCAGCGTCTCCCGCAACCCACGAAACAACCGCCGCTTCAGGTCCAGGTTCTCAGACACGGCCTCGACTACCATGTCCACGTCCCGCAGTGCGTCGATGGTGTCCACAGTGCAAATGCGGTCACGAGCTTCGGCGGCCTCGGTGGTCGTAAGTCGACCTTTGGATACATCCTTGGAGAGGAGGGTGGAAAGGAAGGAGAGGGAGTTGGAGAGTTGGGTGGGGGAGGTGTCGTGGATCAACACAGGGACTTTGGCGCGGACGGCGGAGACGAAGGCGATACCAGTGCCCATTTGGCCAGCGCCGAGGACGCCCAGTTGTTTGATGCCGTGCACGATGGACATGGTTGGTGAGAAAGACTAATCACGTGTAATGTTACATGTACACACGGAAGAGTATATGGATATTGAGATCTATCCTACAGAAAACGAGCGTCAAAAGAAAAAAGAAAAAGGAAACAGAACCCATTAATATATCATGTACCAAAAAGCAACGCATTCACAAAACGAGCCGCGATCGCGCAAACGCGTGCATTGGCGGGGCATAAGAATCGAGAACAGCAGACGAGAGCAGGCAAAACGAAGAAATACTAGACGACTAAAATGAACGGAGCACTGTGAGGAAAAACGATGAGTAGGTTGGATGGATACACAGCAATAGGGAGATAAGGATGTAATAATTATGTACGTGCGTATTGGAGATGGGACGGCGACAGAGATAGAAATTGCGAGAGGAGCGGGAATGCAGGTGGGTGGATGAGGACAGATCTACAGTCGTTGCGTAGCGAAGCGAGACCAAGTGAATAAATTCGAGCATGTGCAGGCGAAATTGTCTGCCGGTTCGTCAGCAGGGAGATACGGTAGTGCAGTGAGATGGGCCAAAGATCATCGCGCCGGGCCATGATGCGGTTAGATCACCGTATAAGCTTTCCCCAATCCAGAACTCCTCCTCCCTTTTCACCTTCACCTTCCCGCCGCGGGAAGGCATTCCAGAACCTGAGCGTCTCGTCTCCGGCTCCGGTAACAATCGTCTCTCCGTCTGGACTCATGGCAAGATAAAGCACCCGGTGCGTATGTCCGGTTAGCGACGCGACTTGCGAAAGCGACGGATATCGCCATATGCATATTTGGTTCTGGGCAGTGGTGCTCGAGAAGCCGTGTGTACTGACGAGCTCGTGCGAGGTATGCGACCAAATGAGATTGCAGACCTACAAACAGACCGTCAATCACAATGCTGATCAGCGAAAAAGGCCAGCATACCTGACTCCCAGTGTCCAATTCATTCAACATCGTTCCCGTGAACGTATTCCAAAATCGTATATGTTTGTCCTGTGTCCCGCCACCCGTAGCAAGTATTCCAGAGACGTGAGGATCCCAAGCGAGCGCTTTGACGGCTGCAGTGTGTTCGTGGAACTTCCATAGGGGGACGTCGCCGTCGCCGTCGCCACCACTATTTGATCTGGAACGGCGCGTCGAAGTGCCGATGCTGCCTCCAGGTCCAGATCCAGAAGAATGAATAGAGGATGCAATGGACGAGGCACGACGAGATCCGCGGAGGTCCCATATGCATACTTTGTTGTCGTTACCGCCGCTAGCGAGTGCTGAACCCATCCCAGAACCTCCAGGGCCTTGAGCTGGTGCACCTCCTGTACTAGGGGCTCCAATCCCTCCATCAGCTCCAGCCGCGCCGAGAACAGCCCCGCGCGGGTTTCCAAAACCCATCCCCAACTCCCCACTCCACCGCAACCCACAGACTTCCTGGCGATGTCCGGTACACTTCCTAAATGGCCTTCCTCCGGCACTTTCGCGGACGTCTCGGTGGTGGACCATACGATCTCTGCTTCCACTACTGAGGATATGCCCGTTCCAAGATAGAGCACCGATCCGTTGAGAATGCGCAGGGGAATAGGTGCGGATGACAGAGAGAGTTGGAGCATCGTAGATGTGTAGATGGCCAGAGAGCGTGCCAACTGCAAGTGTCGTACCCTAAACACATATGGTTAGCAATGCGAACAAAACAAACGCAAGGACGAAACCTTTTGCACCCAGGCAACGGAGCTTATCATATCGCCAGATCCACTCAAGTCGCACAACTTGGAGACGGCAGCATTATGAGCCGACCAAAGGTAGACACAACCCCCTAAACCAACACCAAGTACGTTGGTACTCGACCAGTCGACGAGGTTGAGGTAAAAGTCGTCCGCGAGATCCGGTGCGTCAAGGACCCTGTAAGGTGTCTTGCAGACGCTACGAAGCTGGCGACGTGGCGATTCGAGTAGTTGTCTAGACTCTGCGCGCACGGGAGACATGGAATATGCTTCGTCCGTGGGTGTATCGAGACGGCGGCCGCTGGTGGGTGTCGGAGATGGTGAAGTGTAGTGGAATATGCGCCGGCGTGTTGGAGTGGTGGGTGCCATGGATGAGGATGGATGTGGGGGACGTGTTGGGGATGCAGGACGACGGGGTGAAGGAGGGGTGACCTCGCTGTGAAGGATGGAGTTGAATATGGCGTTGGCTTGCTCTGTGGCAAAGAGACCGGCGAACAGAGATTTGCCGAATCCGAGCTGAGTCAAGTGTGCAACGGAAGAGGATGGACAAAACTCACCCTTTATGGCATCTGATTCGGTAGGTATCGTGCGATGCTTTGAAGGAGTCGAGGGATTGCTGTCGTCCATGAGATGATACGAGGTGCGCATATCGCCGGTGTCTCTGTTGGGTACAAAGCGATCCCCATACTCTCTGTGCGCACGTGAGGGATGTTCGGGCGATTCTGGACCTGATGTATCGCTCGGGGTGAATTGGGAGAAGATGAGGGACGGGATCGCGACGGGGCCGAGGGCCGGAGGAGTGAGCGCAAACGCGGCATTTACGCGCTGTCTGTTTCTGCGTGGAGTGTCGTCGTCGTTGTCTTGATGTGCGGCGCGCAGTCGTTTGCCAAACGGCGAGTTTTTGAGACCGGACATGGTGGGAACACCGCGGAAGATACGAGCGGGGCGCGTTGAATGAGGGCGGATAAGAACCGTGTTAGTTTCAACGCGAGAGACGGACGCGAAAACGAAGAGTCGGTGGGGGTGACTGTATGCGTGCACAGGTGATCAACCGACCCGGCGCAGGGGCAGAGCGAGTGGGTAAACGAAACGACGCGTCGATTACCTAACACTGCCCTCAACCTTTGCTTTCAACCAGCGATAACTCAAAAGTTCACTAAAAAAAACGTCCAGGACGCGCAGAAAGGAGAATAAAAGGAACACGCACTTTGTCATACGCGCCAGGCAACATCCAGACCAGTTACCAATCAGTCCAGTCCAGTCAGGAAGTGACCCCGGCGTCATGGCATTCGAGCGGAGACTGGATGAAATTCAGACTCAGCCACCGCACGTTGAAGCAGCCTGCGAGTGTCACTTTTCAACCTGGCCGAGGGTTTGAACGAGTCCAACCCCGAATTCATCCCGAGACCCCTAGAAAACCCCACATACTTGCGCGCTCTTCATGTCGTACAGGATTTGAATTGGAAGTGTCTGAACAACGTCGAAAGAGTCCTATTCTGTGGTTGCCGCATCAGGTTTTCAGTTATGGTTGCAGGTTGTGTGCAAAAAACGAGGTCGTGGGCGGTGTGTTACAGGCGTCGTTACGTGGCGCGAATGTACAAATCTTTCTCGCTCGTGGCCGATTGGTCCACAGTAAAATTTGTACCGGCCCGCGTCGTTGATCAACTGCCATTCGGCAGACCAGATCCATCCATCGATAACTGATCAATCGGTAGTATATGAGTAATAAGTATCCTACTAGCATTTGATCTCTTGTGTTCAAGCGTATCGACTATATAATCAGACTAATGACAGCACTACTTCCAGGCGGACCGTCATTTGTTGTTTCACACCTATTCCTGCGACTTGCGATTATCGTCGTGATCACAGGTCACAGCGTATTTAATGAATCCCTCTCCAGTCAGGTACGTGTGCCCACTTATCCTATCACCGTTCTTGAGCTAACCCGCTCTCGTGTCTCATCATACGCAGCCACATACATTTTTGACTTTGTTCCCATCACTTTGCTCAACGTCGAGTTTTCACTCTTCTCGAACTGTCCCTGGTAGAGAGCCCGACTCTGGATGCATATCCCAGCATCCGTCCCTCGTTGCCATCCCAAGACAAGCGACTCGATGATCGAAGAGAACGGGAGATTCAAAAAAGGAGCTGTTCCGCGTGTGACCCCGCAGAGGAAAACCAACCCAATCGGAAGCGAGGAAGGTGTGTTGACGAGTCGCGGTTCCCCTGGTCCTTGCTGGGTCGATGTCTACGTCGTCCGCAAAATCATACTCGCACCGGGTTGTCCCGACTTCCTGTATGACCAGTGGATTAACATCGTCAAGGATGCTCAGTCGACCTTGACAAAGTCCTTGAAGCACTCACCATGAAGGCCTATAGCGGTTCAGACCTACGTAGAATGGGTCATCGCCATTAGGAAAACCATCAAAGCCACCGTATTTGCAATCCCCCTGCGGTTCACCCAGTATAGTGACTGGTCCTCAAGTCCCAAATTCGACGACCTCTTCTTCCCAGCAAGTACTCCACCTTTCGATACCTCAACTCCCGTTCGCCGCTGTCGTCATAGTTCCGCTCGACACGTCGCATGACGTCAATCCCAAGCCCATGCCATCCGGAAAAGCCAGCTGCAGCCTCGTACGACCATGCACGGACGCGCATGCGCATGCATCTACATGACACCTCTTTCGGTTTCGCTGCCGATTCAGACTTGGCGCAGACATGGAAATGGTCGCACCAACCACGAGAACGTCTCGCCGAAAGAAGTCGACGGCCTGATTGGGTGCGAGTACTGCCCGGAAGAGATCCTTGCGGCGGGATAGACGAGAGCGGAGGAGCGGAGCGTAGTAGTTAGGTAGTTTAGGCCGTTGTGGAGGGTGTCGACGCTCCAAATGCGACGTCGGATATAAAGATCGAGGTGTCACAGATGATCGGTGGAACATGAAAAAGTCGATGGTGGTGTGGAAGGTGTCGAGGGGGAGGAATTATTGGAGAGAAAGCGGTAGAGGGGGTCCCTCGTGCTCAAGTGACGATCCGCAGAAACCTCGAGTGCGACGCACTGCGGGAGAGGAGCGCATCACGATGGACAGTTACAGGTGACCGGTGACCAGGTGTAGGCTGTCTCTCACCAGCGCGTGGCACGATCCAAGCTTATCCGTGGAGAGTCGTCCGACGAGTAGTGTGCATTCAAGTTGAGCCGCAGAAAAAAAAAAGAGTCCGCATTGTCCTTTGCCTCACCCTTGATCTGACCCCGGTCTTGCGCTGCGCTCGGCCGCGGCAGTGTATGTTTGTTCGCGCAGAGATCTCCGAGCGTGGCAACGCTAGCGAGGCGTTGGGTCGTCCGGACGTGGTGCGCGAAACCCGCACGCGGAACGGCGAGGTCCCCGCAAAGGTGGACGTCGCAGCGGGCGACAGCTGCATTGCAGGGGGATGTAACAGTGTGTTTGTCCACTATTCGTGGGTGTGTACACCACTGGCAAGTGCTCTGCAGTCTCCGTACTAGACGGGCACTGATCACCCCTCTCTTCCTTGCAAATACGACCAACGCGCCCTATTCTCCGTCGCGTACATCTTCGCCTTCGGTTCGCCATCGTCGTTCTCTTCGATCACGCCAAACTTGCTGGACCGCTCGATAAATCTCCTCGACTCTCGTGTCCGGAGGCAGATTCAGATTGATGACATAAACGGCCATATTAGAAATCCCCTGTCTTGCCATTCCGGTTCCCGGACGCCTTGGATCTTGGGCGGCGCACCACTTCCTCTCCGCATTGTCCCTTTCCTTACCCTTGATACCCAGGTCTTGTGCTGTGCTCGGTCGCGGCAGTATGCGTTTGTTCGCACCGAGGTCTCCGAGTGTGGTCGCGCAGGCGGCCTGCAACGCGTTGGGTCATCATGATGCGCGCAACACGCACGCGGAGCGGCGGGGTCCCCACGAAGGTGGAAGCTGCAGTAGAGGGATATGTAGCAGTGCGTTTGTCTCTCCGTAGATGATGATGTCGGCGGTCTCGGGTCCATCTATGAAATGAGGAACCCCATATAAATCAGATGGGCAGGATGTAACGAATTTGAGAAACGCACCGGTGTCCCCTAGAGACACATGAATGTCGACTGTTGAAATAGATCTTGATCAACGTCGCATACGGGTGAACGTCCCTGAGCACAAGTTGCTGGTCAGTCCGCCGTCATGCACGAACCAGACGGGCGCCGACGCACATGTAAACATCCCCACTATCGTCCGTCCATACGTCTTGATTACGAAAAATGCCTTGAATCTCAACGTCTACCGTCCGCGCATACTCTCCACGCCAGCGCGAGCGAGTTATACATTATCAATTCGTGCGCGAATGCGTCGAACCGCCGTGACAGGGAGCACGACATCGAGTCCTGCAGCAGTGCTGATGACGACGCCAGGCGAGCCTAAAAAGTGATGCCGTCTAGTTGGAGGTGGGAATTGGGGAGCGAGAGCGCGCTGTGGTAGAGGAGACGGTCGACACCTTTGACGACGAGAGACGCGTTATTTGTTCTTGTTTTACATAGTATCGATCCTACTACAATATATTAAATTACCTATATGACTCAGTACCCCCATTCACACCATTCTAGCAATGCCTCCCTCATCTAGCCTTCTACGCCCGTATTTTGGAGTACTTCCGGCGGTGATACGAAAAAGACCGACCGAATAAAGGAAATGCTTGCAGAAACGCTTCGTGAGTCGTTTCTTCGCGAGAAAGACGCACTATCATTGACAACTATGTCTGTACCCAGACAGGTGAAATCGACTTCCGGTTACGCAACGATCGCCTGGCATGGCCCACACTAGAAATATAGGACGGTCAACTGGCCAGATTGAGTTGTTCAGGAGAAGATCAAGGTGCATACAAGTCGGTGCGGAGGGAGGCGGACAAACGCTTCTCGTGGAGGCTATCGATCACCGACGGTTTCGATTCTTTCCTCGTGGTGAGAACAATGTGTTTAACCTTGAGCTTAATACGGCGCTTGCATTGACTCAACATTTAAACCATCTAAACGTTCCCGTAGAATCTGTAGATGTTACCATAGTAGCCCGTCACTTCACCAATTGCCGTATCTGCATCGGATAGTATTACCGGGTCAGGATGTTCATGCTTTCCGTGGAGTTCATAGTGACCACGGCGAGATGATACATATAGCGGAGGTAGACTAGCATTTGTTGGGTACCCCTTGTCAAATTTGATCAACGATGAACATCTGAGTGTCAGTACTGCCAGTGGCAGTTCCGAAGCGTCGGATGTCGGATGTCGGATGTCGGAAGTAGATGGGGATCGATCGACGCGTCTTGTCTTCCGTTTCCTCCTCGCCCTCACAGTGACTACTCAGGCTGGTTCAACTCTACGTTCCACTCTTCGACACTACTCTCACACTTAGAATTCAGATATGGCGACAAACGAAAACGAGACAGGCGGTTTTGAAAATATCCAAGAGAAATTTGGCCGCTTCAGGATCCTTATCATTGGGCGGGCGAACGCTGGAAAGACGACTATTCTCCGCTCCATCTGTAACACTACCGAAAACCCGGAGGTCTATAATGCAAAAGGAAAGAAGGTGCGCACCTGGTTTGATACATACAGATGATTGGTTACCAAACCGTGCGCACTGCGACTAGATCAATCTGACCCAGGTAGAGGGATCCACTGGAGTGAGTATCATTTCATCCAACACACTGGACCCTGATGCGAGGTGAATCTTTACTAATGCATGCTAGCGCGGAATGCACGACATCGAGAATGAATTGATTTTCCGGAGCAATGACAAATTCGTCTTTCATGACTCGCGGGGCTTCGAAGCTGGTTCTGCAGACGAATTCAAACGACTGAAGGAGTTCATCGCAGATCGTGCGGAGACGACGTTTCTCAAGAAACGGATTCATGCCATTTGGTAATAGCTTCGAGTTGGAATGTGCGGGTTGAGGGATCATTAACTGGGAATTATATTGAATAGGTACTGTATCCCAATGGATAAATTGGAACGGGCAATCCAACGTTCCGAAGAAATGTTTTTTGATGAATGTGACACGAGAAATGGTGACGGCATTTTGGGAAAGGTTGTCTCGAGCTCACCATTTGTCCAGTGCCTGTGATTGTGGTGTTCACCAAGTTTGATGCATTGTTGGCAGTCGCGATGAGCAATCTAGCCGGTAATGATCGAAGGCTGTCACTAGAGGAGAAGAAGGCAAAGGCACGTGAGCTCATAGAGGGGATTTTTGAGAACGCCAATGTATGGGGACGTCTCTCTCAATTGAAGTACGCACCAAAAAGTAGCGTTCGGATTGGAGGTATGTATTATATTAGAAAATATATGATTGAGCTCATTGAATTTGCATACATGGAAGGAATGCACCGTTCGGATGAGGGGTGTGACATATTGCTGGAAAGTACAGCAGGGGCTCTGAATGAGGAGGCTTTGCAAATGCTATTTGTCACTGCACAGGAAAGAAACATAGCATTGTGTATGAGATATGCAATTCAAGAGTAAGCACTGAAAGTTGAAGATTCTTCAAAAGCAGATGATATAACCTGAAAAAGTATTATATCCATTTTGGACTGGCAGCAGCAACCAGTACTTTCAAGATTCCTAAAGAGAAACATAGATCCTACAAACCTTGCAAAATGGTTTCCACACTTTTGGGTGAGATAACTTGATATGAATTGAACACAATCATGGTGCTCATTCCATATTGGAAATCACAGAGAGTGAGTTGTTTATTGGAGCAAATGAAGCTGTATCATGATGCCATATCCATTTATTCTTCATTCCACTCTGGAAATCACAGTGGGTTAGTTCAAGGTTCATTATGGAATGTGGCAGAGAGTGGTGATGCTGATGATGCCTGGCATGGCCATTCATTCTTAATTCTGCTTGGGAAATCACAGGTGGTGAGTTGTGCATTGTAAAATGTGCTGGAGAGACGTGATGCAAATGATTCCATGTCCATTCATGCTTCATTCTGCTTTCAAAATCATAGCCAGTAAGTTATGATTGTAGAATGTGTCAGAGAGTGGTGATGCTGATGATGCCATGTCCATTGATTCTTCATTTTGCTCTGGAAATGACAGGAAGTGAGTTGTGCATGGCTGAATGTGCCAGAGAGTGGTGATGCTGATGATGCCATTTCCATTCATTCTTCATTCTGCTCTCAATATCATAGGGAGTGAGTTGTGATTGTGGAATGTGCCAGAGAGTGGTGATGCTGATGATGCCATGTCCATTCATTCTTCATTCTGCTCTGGAAATCACAGGCAGTGAGTTGTGCATTGTGGAATGTGCCAGAGAGTGGTAATGCTGATGATTCCATGTACATTCATTGTTCATTTTGCTCTGGAAATCACAGGCGGTGAGTTGTGCATTGTGTAATGTGCCAGAGAGTGGTAATGCTGATGATTCCATGTCCATTCATTCTTCATTCTGCTCTGGAAATCACAGAAGGTGAGTTTTGTATTGTGGAATGTGCCAGAGAGTGATGATGCTGATGATGCCATGTCCATTCATTCTTCATTCTGCTCTGGAAATCACAGGCAGTGAGTTGTGCATTATGGAATGTGCCAGAGAGTAGTGATGCTGATGATGCCACTTCAATTCATTCTTCATGCTGCTCTGGAAATGACAGAAAGTGAGTTGTGTATTGTGGAATCTGCCAGAGGGTACTGATGGTGATGATGCCATGTCCATTCATTCTTCATTCTGCTCTGGAAATTATAGGCAGTGAGTTGTAAATTGTGAAATGTGAAATGTGTCAGAGAGTGCTGATGGTAATGATTCCATGTTCATTCATTCTTCATTCTGCTCTGGACATCACAGTTGGTGAGCTGTGCATTGTGTAATATGCCAGAGAGTGGTAATGCTGATTATTCCATGTCCATTCATTCTTCATTCTGCTCTGGAAATCATAGATCGTGAGTTGTGCATTGTAAAATGTGCCAGAGGGTACTGATGGTGATGATGCCATGTCCATTCATTTTTCATTCTGCTCTCAATATCATAGGGAGTGAGTTGTGATTGTGGAATGTGCCAGAGAGTGGTAATGCTGATGATTCCATGTCCATTCATTCTTCATTCTGCTCTGGAAATGACAGATGGTGAGTTGTACATTGTAGAATATGCCACAGAGTGGTGATGCTGATGATGCCATCATGATATCTATTCATTCTTCATTCTGCTTTGGAAATGACAGCAAGTGAGTTGTGTATTATGGAATGTGCCAGAGGGTACTGATGGAGATGATGTGATGTCCATTGATTTTTCATTCTGCTCTGGAAATTATAGACAGTGAGTTGTAAATTGTAAAATGTGCCAGAGAGTGGTAATGCCAATGATCCCATGTCCATTCATTCTTCATTTTGCTCTTGATATCATAGGCAGTGAGTTGTGGTGATGCTGATGATTCCATGTTCATCTGTCTTCATTCTGCTGTTGATATCATAGACAGTGAGTTGTGGTGATGCTGATGATTCCATGTTCATTTGTCTTCATTCTGCTCTGGAAATCACAGGCAGTGAGTTGTGCATTGTGGAATGTGCCAGAGAGTGGTAATGCAGATTATTCCATGTCCATTCATTCTTCATTCTGCTCTGGAAATCATAGATGGTGAGCTGTGCATTGTGGAATGTGCCAGAGAGTGGTAATGCTGATGATTTCATGTCCATTGATTGTTCATTGTGCTCTGGAAATTACAGACAGTGAGTTTTGTATTGTGGGATGTGCCAGAGAGTACTGATGGTGCTGATAATTCCATGTCCATTCATTCTTCATTCTGCTCTGGATATCACAGATGGTTAGTTATGCATTGTGAAATGTACCAGAGAGTGCTGATGGCATTCATTCTTCATTCTGCTCTCAATATCATAGGCAGTGAGTTGTGATTGTGGAATGTGCCAGAGAGTGGTGATGCTGATGATTCCATGTCCATTCATTCTTCATTCTGCTCTGGACATCACAGTTTGTGAGTTGTGTATTGTGCAATGTGCTAGATGGTACTGATGGTGATGATGCCATGTTCATTCATTCTTCATTCTGCTCTGGAAATCACAGGTGGTGAGTTTTGTATTGTGGAATGTGCCACAGAGTGGTGATGCTCATGATGCCATGTCCATTCATTCTTCATTCTGCTATCCATATCATAGCCAGTGAGTTGTGATTGTGGAATGTGCCAGAGAGTGGTGATGCTGATGATGCCATGTCCATTCATTCTTCATTCTGCTCTTGAGAACGACGCTATGCGGAGAGCCTCGAGATGGAGGCAATGGATGAGTAAGAGGGTGCAAGTCTATGGTTACTTGCCTATGGTCGTTCTGCGGGTTTATGGGTTACCGCGCGTTGACTATGATAACTCGAGAGTAGGGGTGAAGAGAGTAAGGCTCAATTCACAGCGGACGCAAAGGGG
>JBBPOS010000498.1:0-21156 GCA_038091575.1 Leccinum subgranulosum
GTAAAGAGTCTCTTACGCTATTGGCTAGAACCTTTACATAATCTTCTATGATATTCTATATACCATAACATGTACAAACAGTCATGTAGTATATAAGAGGGACAGTATCGTCCCTT
This sequence comes from Leccinum subgranulosum, assembly GCA_038091575.1. Taxonomy (NCBI): domain Eukaryota; kingdom Fungi; phylum Basidiomycota; class Agaricomycetes; order Boletales; family Boletaceae; genus Leccinum; species Leccinum subgranulosum. The sequence continues at coordinate 117 of JBBPOS010000498.1, forward strand.
CAATCTAACTCGTTTTCCACACAAGTTCTTCCTTACACTCATCACTCTATATCAAACTCTCTCAAGTTACTTCATAGCAAGCTATTCTACTTTCCTAGTAAGTTTCCTACTAGAGTCTTCCCTTTCATTCCTCTTGGAAGATCCTATTTGGATCTACATCCCCTCGGCTGTGCACATAGGAGTTGTATAACTTCTATAAGAATCACGATCACGTGAAGGATCATGTGACGCGGACGACGACGAAATGAATAACTATAGTATGCTAACACTCACGAGCCATCTCACGACAGTGTTTAGTATCCTCGGGCAGCATAGAGACAGAACCATTGTCCGCTGCCCATTTTCGATATTCGACGGGATGGTTGGCTTGCTGGCAGCGCCCAATTTGGCCCAAATGTCGTGGCTTCGTTGATAAGAGCTACCAGTTTCTTCTGTAGCTTACTATAGCATCATGAGCAAAAAATAGCAGTTAAACTCGTAAAACATACGATCAAGCGTTACAATCCCTATACCTTTTGTCGTTCTTCAGGTATGACTGGGTGAACTAGGTGTCGATGTCTTGCGTGCAGTCACCTTGTCCCTTCTCCGTGGGCCCATCAACATTCGCGACTTGAACTTCTTTAAGGAAGCCACCGCATCAGACCACTGGCAGTGACGAAGTCGACTATGTCCGACGGCTGTGGTGGGCCTGTGGATTGTGTAACAGCACGACCTTGGCCTAGCAGAGTCAAAGAGTATAAATATCAAACAGTCACGGTCAATGAAAAAAAAATTGTTCCCTTCGCAATCCTTTTCTTGGGTCGACAAGTTTCTGGGTCCGACTCACACTCAGTGGTGCTTGTCAAATTGAGAGGGTGTCAATATCAATCGCCTTGCGTTTTTCGTCATGTGGAGGCAGCACTGGCAGCGTTGCTGCTTTCGCTTGCAGGTGGGAACAAAGCTCCAGCTTCAAGCTTCAAGGCCGCGTTCAAGTTATTGACGCATGTCACGCGTGGCGCACGGCTTCAACGGTTTGGCTCGGTTTGGCTTCTCGAAGCAACAGGCCAAGCCATCATGATAGGGGCTTAGCTTATCGCCTGGCTCGCTTCGCCTACCGCCAACTAGTATCACAGTTGGTAATTTAGTAACAGCCCAGGAAGGGCGACGGTCAACCCCCTCCGATAAGTTTTTACCATGAATTCTCAAATTGGATTCTTAAACGTAGCCTACAGTGTACCAGGAACATTCGCGACGTGATTCAAGCAAGGTCCGCAAACCCGACCTGAAGAGTATTGTAATCGAACACGCTGTATACGCCCTCCAGGAAAGGCATCCCGACGAGCCAAAATTCTAGGCTACATAGTCAGAACGAGTACATCGAGCGCCGCAAAGGGAAATTCGAGAAGCAATAAGATGTGAAATCTCACCTAGCGAGTAGTCGGCGACAATGGCGCTGAAACAGTTGGGAGAACCTTCCTCGACAGGACTATGTTTGAGAGCGTTGGGAGGGATTTTAAACGACGTGCCACCAAAGGTAAAGCTCACTGTCGGGAAAGAGTCGCACGGCACTGTAGGCTGTCGATGAAAACAACTTATCGAAAAAGCGATAAGAACTCACTGTAATAGTAACCAAACTCTCCGTGTTCCTGGAGGGTACCGCCGATGCGTTCATATAACTCTGAAACCCGTTCCCGATCCCCGAAGATGAGGTTTGCACCAGTGTCGAAAACAGCAGGTACATTTTGGAGAATTGTATGACCATTAACACGAACATCGTCCATGGACACTTGCCACATTCCCGGCTACATGCCAGTGAATGCCAATGTCAGCAACATCCACTCCCATTTACCATTTTAACTCACAGGATCCGTTACGCGTGTATAAGCGATGTTACCATTGTACATCATACTGTTTGCTCCACCGACGTACATCTCGGCCCCAGAGGAAGTGAATTTCAATGAGAATGTCGGATTGATTAGCCTCCGTTGTCCGATGAGCGATGTGAACAGCGGATCAACACCAAAAGCGGAGACGGATGGGAAGGCCAATCCCAGTGAACCGTCTGCATCTCCATTGTTCTCTGACCGATCGGATTGCCATTGCGTTGCAGAACCAAAGGTTTGAGGGTCTGCCTAACTTGGCGTCAGAATTCAATGGTCACGGTCATACGATACAAAACATAACATACAGTGAATCCACCGATGGTCATCTTATCAGTATATAGATCAACTTCGACGATGGTTCCATCTCCATATCCGAGCTCAAATGACTCAACCTGGTTCTGAGCAGATTCAGATGAATGGGGATCCCAGAGGTCACTATCTCTTGAAATCCCAGTACAGCCAGTCTGCAGCACCCACAAATCGCTGTGTTGACTTGAACAAAAACAGGTGTATGAACTAAAAGAAAGTACGTACGCTGAACCAGTGTCGATGTGGACTGTGAGGTAGATCAAGGTAAACATACACATATCAGAATGTTACAAGGAGGATTTACCCTTGAAGGTCTTAGGAGGAGTGCCAATTGAAATCTCAGCCAACCAAACGTTATATTGATAAGTTGTCAACGGGACGATAGCGCCACGCCTTCCTAGTTTGGACTCGGTCCGTTTCACAGCGAAAGGATGCATCGTCCCCGTATGCATCTCGTAATTGTCTAGGCCAGCGAGGATCTTTCTATATATAAAAAGCCTGAGCAGACGAGACGTAACAGTTCATTCCACGTACTCCTTGACTGATATACCATGAGAGGTCATTGCATCGAGATCAATGGTTTTGTTGGAGTTCAGAGAGGAAGGGTGCCTGGTGAGTGGTATGGCTATGCCACCCGACGGCTTCCAGTTCGGTATAGGTTTCGCAATGGCCAGAGCAACCAGGCTGCCGGTGACTGCAAATATGGTTATCATAATGAATAACATTGTGGAGGAGTGGCAAGGACTAGCGGTGAAACGTTCGCCCACAGACCTTAATAATGAGAAGCCAACAGTAACGATATCCACAGGTATCAATGATTGAAACAAATCAAATGATGCATGTCAGAACTAAACATGATGATTGGATGATACAGTGATCGATGTCATCCGAGCGGGCCCGGATCAAGAACGTGGCGCAAACGGAACTTGGTACACACAAACCATTGAATCATAATAAAATTTTGGGAGAGGCTGTGGTACGTTGTGAAGTTTAGCAGGGCCAGTCACCAGTCTAATTGATATAACCAAAATTGTTTCACAGGAGAGACAGAAATGCTGGTCCTGATCGCCGACAGAAGGCGGTATAGACTCGAGTCGTTAATTACTGCTCAGAAATAATGAACGCACGAGACACGAGAAAGGAGCGGTGGTACCTAAGATCGATCTGCCCGATGAGTCAGCATCAAATGGCTGCAGAAGGGCGTCCTCCCAGATATGTACTTCAGAGTGGACGTAACTCATTGACAATGTACGGTGTGAGGGAGGACTCGCGGTGGGTGAGGCGTCGGTCAAGAAATCGTCTTCTTCTGGTAGTCTGGGAGGCCATTTAGTAGCCTTGATAAAAGCTGCGAGCGGGTGGGAGAAGGGCGCGCTAGGACGGGGAGGTGGAGGAGGGTCGGCAAGCGAGAACGGGTCGTGACTCCGACTGGAAGGAGGCGAAGAAGGGAAAATTTGCGCAGGCTGACGATAGCAGAAACAACTTCACCGCGGTGTTTTCCTTGCACCGTGGGGTCGGTGTTTACCGTACTTACTGTACATACCCGCAGACACGTACGGTGTTCAACGTTCAACTCTTCGCTCTACAATTTTTCAACTATACGCTTCGCTTTCCAGAGATGGCAACACAGCACGCACTGGGTGGTTGCGAAAGGAAATTTAGCGTCTTCAAGTTCAGGATCCTGATCAAATTGCTGACCAGAGGTCTATGGTGGAAAGTGGCTCATAAGGTGCGTTTTGATGATCAAATGTGCATTAATGTGGAATTGCACGCGACGCACTGTGTTGTAGCTCGGAGGCACGAGCGGACTAGCCACAACCTGCCACAAGGTCTTTCGACTAGCGAGTCCGACAAGCACTGCACTCTCTTGCCGCCATTATGTCACTCGTCCTCACCCATTTCAACGCAGCGTGGACACTCAGGTGGAGGCCATGGCATGTTCCATGACTGGTCAACGACCTCCCGGCGGCCACGCACCCGCCGTGCACCTGACCTCCAGCCATACTACGCGCGTGCATACGCCCTCAATGTCGCTCTCGCACCAATGCGCACCCGACGACCGGCCTTGACCAAGGCTGCCGTGCGCTCCCCGCCCAGCCTCTTACCCCTTCCCAACGCTCTCAGGTCGAGGCTACCGCGCACCTGATGCCCGCGTTCTACCTCACAGGCTGCAAGTGCGCTCAAAGTCCACCCTCGTCACGGTGCTCTTCCCTCTCCTCCCTCTCTTCCCATCCTACTTTCCGGCTATACCGCTTCGCTTTCTGCATCGTTGATCACTGCTGCCTCTTGGGAAGCAGCTGTCCGTACCAATGCGCTCACACGGTCTAACCTAATATGTTTACCATAAAATCTCCAAATAAATTGGATTCTTAAATGTACAATGCAGCAGGAACATTCGCCATAATTCAAGCAAGCTCCGCAAACCCGACCTGAAAAGTATTGTAATCGAACACGCTGTATACGCCCTCCAGGAAAGGCATCCCGATGACCCAAAATTCTAGGCTATATGTCTCACTCGGGTCGACAGGTGAGTAGTCGGCAACAATGGCGCTGAAACAATTTGGAGAATCATCCTCGACCGGATCGAGTATTAGAACTTCGGGAGGGATTTCAAACGACGTGCCACCAAAGGTGAAGCTCACTGTCGGGAAAGAGTCGCACGGCACTGTAGGCTGTCGATGAAAACAACTTAGCGAAAACGCAATCAGAACTCACGGTGATAATAACCATAGTTTCCATTTTCCTCGAGGATACCGCCAAGTGGTTTGTACAACGCTGCAACCCGATCCCGATCCCCGAAGATGAGGTTTGCACCAGTATCGAAAATAGCGGGTACATTTCGGAGAATGTTATGACCATTAACACGAACATCGTCCATGGACACTTGCCACATCCCCGGCTACATGCCAGTGAATGCAAATTTCAGCAACATCCACTCCCATTTACCATTTTAACTCACAGGATCCGTTACGCGTGTATAAGCGATGTCACCTTTGTACTGCATACGGTTTACTCCACCGACGTACATCTCGGCCCCAAAAGAGGTGAGTTTCAATGAGAACATTGGATTAATTAGCCTCCCTTGTCCGACAAGCGATGCAAACAGTGGATCAGCACCAAAATCTGAGATGGATGGAAAGGCCAATCCCAGTAAACCGTCTGCATTTCCATTGTTCCATAACCGAGATTTGTACGTTACCGCAGAACCAAAGGTTTGAGGGTCTGCCTAGCTTGGCGTCAGAATTCAATGGTCATGGTCATAAGCGATACAAAACATACAGTGAATCCACCCATGGTTATATTATCAGTATATAGATCACCTTCGACGATGGTTCCATCTCCATATTTGAGCTTAAATGACCAGACCTGTTGCTTAGCAGATTCAGATGAACTGGGATCCCAGGAGTTGTGATCTGGTGAAATCCCAGGACAGCCAGTTTCCAGCACCCAGGTATCACTGCGTTGACTTGAACAAAAACAGTCGTATGGACAAAAAGAATGAACCTACGCCGAACCAGTGTCGATGTGGACTGTGAGGTAGATCAGGGTAAACATACATATATCAGAATGACACAAGGAGAATTTACCCTTGAAGGTCTTTGGAGGAGTGCCAATGGAAATCTCAGCCAACCAAACGTCAACTTGATACCTTGTCAGCGGGAGGCTAACGCCATGCCTTCCGAGTCCGGAGCCGCTCCGTTTCACAGCGAAAGGATGTATCGTCCCCATGTTCATCCCGTAATTGTCTAGGCCATGAAGGATCTTCCTAAAAAAAAAGCATGAGCAGACCGTATATAACGATTCATTGCACGTACTCCCTGACTGATATACCATGATAGGTCATTGCGTCGAGATCAATGGTTTTGTTAGAGGAAGAATGTCTGGTGAGCGGTATGGCGATGCCACCCGCCTTCCAGTTTTGTATAGGTTTTGCAATGGCCAGAGCAACCAGTCTGCTGGTGACTGCAAATATGGTTATCGAAATGAATCGCATTGTAGCGGAGTGGACTAGAGGACTGTAATGACACAATGTTTATACCGAACAAAACGAACGATGCATGGGTGGAACTGATGATGAGTCGGGTGCAAAACGCAACTTGTTTGAAGACCATCGTAAATTTGAGGGGACAGGCTGTGTTACGTTGTCAAGTTTAGCAGGGTCAGTCGCCAGTCTAATCGATACATAGTAGTCTTGGCAAAAGATGCGAACGTGGTAGCCTGGGCAACTTGAAGGCGTGAAGATTTAGTAGTAGCAGTCTACCGTAGCGTAGCGTGAGAAGCGAAGTGGCGCCGCATCTTCAAGTTTCTTGCTCTTGTACCTGCCAGTGGCTGAGACTCTCGTTGCCTCGCAGCTCTGTTCATTAGTTTAGTCGCACCCACCCAGCACTCCCCTCACAGTCCCCCGTCCAAATCTCTCGGGGCGCTGTTCCGCTTGACCCGACAGATTGGGCCGGGAAGCCTTCGGTTTTCGCCCATCCTGTCGTATTCAATGTTAGCATAATAATTGCATTCTCAATCGTTCGTATTCCTACTAGGAAGGGGTTCAGGAAGCGATAAGATACGAAATCCCACCTTGGCGGTAGGCAAGTTGTCGGCAACAATGGCGCTAAATCGACCAGATTATGTCCTAAACGGCGTGCCACCAAAGATGAAACACATTGTCCATGGACACTTCCACAATCCTGGCTACATGAATGGCAATGTCAGCAATACCCATCTAACATCTATGTAGTAACTCACTGGCACAAGATCCGTTAGTGGAAGACTCAGCACTACTAGCCTTGACTGAGTTTCCTCTGGGCCACTGATCGCCGCATCACCTGACGCGTCAGTCTCACACAATTCTCTTCCTCAACACGCGTTCAGACGCACATAGCTCGCGCCAAGCTGCTTCTCGAATGCGGCGCCTATGCGGACAGCTAGCCCTTCTCGAAGGCGTTTCATAGCCATGTCGAGAGGGCCAGCCGCAGAGGAGGGACGGGGACACTGCGAATACTGATGTTGGTGAACTGAGCGGGAGTAGATGGGTCCGACTTCGGGAGGGGCGATCGCAACGAGGATGGCTCGTTGAACTGCCGCCAGACTGGGTATTTTTTAGGAGCTCGGCGACGCCCCGGCTGGTACGTACCACCAATGCGCTCACACTTTCTACAGCTATCTTGAGCTTACCCTCGCCAATCATTACAGTTTGTAGTTCAGTAACAGCCCTGGAAGGGCGACGGTCAACGCTCCAATGGGTGTACCATTTAGGTTCTTCCGAGTCAATGTACAATGCACCAGGAACATTAACTATAATTCAAGCAAGGTCAGCAAACCCGACCTGTAAATTACTGTATTCGAACACGGTGTATACGCTCTCCAGGAAAGGCATCCCGATGATCCAGAATTCTAGGAATATAGTGAGAACGAATACATCGAGCGCCGCCCGAGGGGGTTCAGGGAGCGATAAGATACGAAATCCCACCTCCTCTAGACGACAGGTCGGTAACAATGGTGCTGAAACATTTCGAAGAACCTTCCGCAATTGGACCAAGTATGAGAGAGCCGGGAGGGATTTGAAACGTCTTGCCACCAAAGGTGAAGCTCACAGTCGGGAAAGAGTCGCACGACACTACAGGCTGTCGATGGAAAGAAAAGGTACCAAATGCAATCAGAACTCACGATAATAGAAACCAAAGCCTCTATGTTCTACGAGGGTACCGCCAAGCCGTCTGTACAACTCCGAAACCCGTTCCCGATTCCCGATGATGTAGTTCGCACCAGTATTGATAACGGCAGGTACACGTTCGAGAATTTTATCACCATTGACACGAACATCGTCCATGGACACCTGCCAGAATCCCGGCTACATAAATGCAAATGTAAGCAACATCCCCTCCTATCTACCATTTTAACTCACAGGATTCGCCGTTAGGCGTGTATAAGCGATGTTACCACTGTACTGCTCACTGTTTGCTCCACCGACGTACATCTCGGCGCCAGAAGAAGTGAGTTTCAATGAGAACCTGAATGTCGGATTAATTAATCTCCCTTGGCTGACAAGCGATTCAAACAGCGGATCAACACCAATCTCCGAGATGGATCGGAAGGCCAATCCCAGTATACCGTCTGCGGTATATGCATTGCTCTGTATCCGATCGGATTTGATGTGTGTTACAGAACCAAATGTTTGAGGGTCTGCCTAGCTTGGCGTCAGAATTCAATGGTCATACGCGATACAAAACATACAGTGAATCCACCGATGGTTATATTATCGGTATATACATCACCTTGGATGATGCCTCCATCTCCATAACGGAGCTCAAATGACTTTTCCTGGTCCTTAGCAGACCGAGACAAATGAGGATCCCAGAAGTTGCGATGTCCTGAAATCCCAGGACAGCCAGTCTGCAGCACCCACATATCACTGCGTTGACTTGAACAAAAACAGCTGTATGAACTGAAGGAAAGCACCTACGCTGAAGCAGTGCATATTTCGACTGTGACGTAGATCACGGTAAATATATATCTGAATGATACAAGGAGAATACCTACCGTTGAAGGTCTTGGGAGGAGTGCCAATCGAAATCTCAGCTATCCAACCACTAGGTTGATAAGTCAGCGGAAGGATAACGCCCCGCCTTCCGAGTCCGAACTCGCTCCGTTTCACAGAGAAAGGATGCATCGTCTCCGTGTTCATCTCATAATTGTCCAGGCCACGAAAAATATTCCTATATAAAAAAGGCTGAGCGGACGAAATATAATGGCTCATTGCACGTACTCCCTGACTGATACAGCATGAGATGACATTGCATCTAGATCAACGTTTTCGTTGAAATTGGGAGAGGAAGGGTGTCTAGTGAGCGGTATGGAGATGCCACCCGCTTCCCAGTTTGGTAAAGGTTTCGCAATGGCCAGATCGACCAGTCTGCTGGTGACTGCAAATATCGTTATCGTAACGAATCGCATTGTACTAAAGGAGTGGAACAAAGGGCGGTGGGTGAAACGTCCACCCACAAACCTTTATAATGGAAAAATGACAATATTTATGGTCATCAGGGATAGGAACAAAACGAATGATGCATACTAGGTGAAACTGATAACGATTGAATGTTGGTGGTGAAGTCAGACGACCCGGGTACATCGCCACTCTGATCAATACCCCTTAAAATTGTTTTGCGGGACATCTCGGAGGAGAGACGAAAATGCTGGTCCTCCCAGATGTATCAACTTCGACTCACTGAGGGTACGTTCGTCGGCTGTCCTGTGACGAATGCACAATTACAATGAACGCATCGTTCATTCCTGTCCACTCCATTCCACGTGTTCAATGTAAATGCGAGGGGATAGTTATTCCGACGTCGAAGTGATCGTTGCTTGTAGTTTATTATCAAGAACAAAAGGAAAAGAGAAGAGAAGAAACACATGAAATGGTTGGCATTTGACGTTGGCCACGGGGTTCCTCTGGGACGACAAGACCCTTCCTCCTTCCTAAGCGGTACCACCACGCCAATGTCGACTCCCGCCATCCGGCTCTCCCATGAAAACCTCTCCGACGCGTGCTTCACGAATACTTACGCGCCTATTCTGCGCTGGGTTCGGACACTCCCTCATTCCCACAGACTCCGAAATGCGCTGGCCCTCGGGCCTGATCTCGTCGACCGAGAACCCCTTACGTGAGTTCCAGGGACGCGCTGCACGATTACTTGGCGTATGTTCGGTGAGATGACCCACAGGTCAGAGAACAGGAGCTTATGATAGTCTGCCAGGATGGTCTGTCCGGGCTTGACGGCGCGAGCAGAGGGAATCCTAGATATGTTCTTCACAGTTGATGTAACTCAATGTACGGTGTGAATGATGACTCGCGGTGGGTGAGGCGTCGGTCAAGAAATCATCTTCCGGAAAAAGCGCGAACAGTTGAGAACGGGGTGGAGGAGGCCCAGGAGGGTCGTCAAGCGAGAACGGGTCGTGGCTCCGACTGGAAGAGGCATCACAGATACCTAAGTATTTCTTCTTCGCCATACGATCTTAGTTACTAGTAAAACTGGACGCGCGTGCAATTGTCGTACTATGTCCGGTTCTCCTAGTTCTTCGACCGTTTACGTTACATATTTTGTGAAGTCGGTGCTTCAAATTGGGAAACGATGATGGGTAAAGGGGCGTGAGTAGGCGTGCATGTGGACGCGCCTGCAGCATGTGTTGGGAAAGACTGGATTTTGGCTCCAAAAGTGATTTCCCATTTGGGAAGGAAATACCGCGGTCCGCGATTCATAAGATTCTTCCCACGGTATTTCCCTTTCTCCAGTATTACTTCAATGACTGCTGGCGTAACTTACATGGATGCCTATAAGTATATTTCTATCATTTCTATCCCGAATGCAAGTGCTTTGTTTGTTCATAGTCTGCCAAGTCCCCGACTCCAAGCAAAGACAAATGAAGACCACTACATGACATTGACACCAGTTCAATCCGGTGAACACATGCATATAATGAACTCCTTGTGATAGAAAAACATGTGGGCAATGCTAATATTGTATTCTGCAGATAATTGATCAATCATCGATCAGTTCCCAACAGCCACTAGCATGCATCTGTTCGGTGATGTCACGACCTCTCGAAAGGTCCCTTTTTTTCACGTCGTCTTTGTCATCCAGTGCGTCCCTCGCGGGGCGCATGCTCTTGCTGCTACGTGCTTACTGTCGTCCGTTGAGACGTGTTGAAGACTGAATGTGAAATGTGGGGTTGAATCAGACAGGGTTAGGTCAGTAAACTTAGCTTCGCTCACCCCACTCACTTCCGAGCTGCATATAATCAACTTCTTCGGAGACGAGGACACCCCACTGTAGGAGAGTTGCGAAGTAAAGCCCTAGTTCGATGCGTTCGTGAGAGCCCGCGACGCTAGCAAGGTGGGGTGACAGCAAGATGAATATGTATTAGTCGTTGTCCCAGCTCATTTTCACCCAGGTATACCTATGACGAAAGAGAAGTTTTCAGAGTTCTAGTTGTCTGTCTTACACGTCCATCAAGACGTCGAGACACCGGAGACTCGTCTCATGCCTTCCCGTCATCCAGCGGTCGTCGACCAAGTCTGCCTCTTTCTACTCCTTATTGATCATTACTGACCTCTACATCCAGGCCCAGGTGATGGGTAGAAGACCAAACATCTCGCACATGTACTTGTTCAACGATAATCCTTCCTCAACACGTTCCACAGAGATGTTAACTCGCGGATCAAGTCCATACAGGCAATCACAAAGCACACCCGAGACTTGTCTTCTGTCACTGCGTCTGGATGCAAGTGAGCTGGGAAATACCCTTGGAGAGTAGCGAGGCCCAACGGTGGACGTGAGTACGGTCGAGTTCTACACACACCTATTCTCGCTGACATGGAAATGTGACAACTTGCTTCTACAACGAAACGCGAACATAGCGTAAATCGTCCTAACAGTGATGTCCTCGGGCATCGTTTTTGCTTAGACCTTTTTAGCAAGAAGATCATCCGTGGGTCAAGTGGCATGGATGGTTCGGAAACGAACACGGGAACCCCGCATCCTTCTGTTGTGAAACGCGCCGGGTCCGGAGCCGGTATTGATTTGACAAGCTACCGCTATGAAATGTGGTATGGGGCCATTTCGATCGGCACTCCTCCCCAGTACTTCACTGGTAAGTTTTTCCGTGCATTCGTGACACCCATTCACTCTAGTCTCCACCTCAGTTCAGCTCAACACCGCTTCTAGGTAAGTGATTTCTGTCAGTACCATCCACTGTCTTGTCTTATTCGACCCAGCGATCTCTTTGTTCCAGCATCAACTGGTGATGAGAACTGCAGAAGCCACCGGAACCTCTGGGAACCCGCATTGTCCCCAAATCACCAACTTCGCCCTTGATCGTAATTTTGTGCAAGTATTTTCAGGTGGTAGGACCGCCAGTGGTCGAGAATATAGGGACAATGTAACCATTGCTGGTTTTACCGTATGTTTGATGTTTGTATGCTTTGCGAACCTCATCACTTCTGACCGATCAATAAGCAGATATTCAGACCATCGGTGCTGCAACAACATACTCTTCAGATTTGGGAGCAGATGGATTATTGGGATTAGCTTTTCCGTCTGTATCGGCATTTTATCATAGGCCAAAGCCCTCTGTTACACGCGCTCTACAATGAAGGAAAGCTGTCTCAACCAGTGTTTTCACTCAAGCTCAGCGATTCCAGAGGCGAGCTGTACGTCGGTGGAACGAACGAGGCGCTTTACATTCATAGCACCCTCGTCTTTACCCCTGTAACCAATCCGCCGGTGAGCGCAAACGCCACTGGCAGGCGGTATGGATGCATACTGAGATTTTCCTTTCAGGTTTTCTGGGAGCTGAAGATAGATAACATCCAAGTCAACGGAGCAATATTTTTGACAGATGTAACCGCCGTCATCGATATTGGTGCCCATCTCATCATTGGTGATCCGGACCGACTTTCGACCCTGCATCGGGCAGCTGGAGGTGGACGGTCATACAGGAACGGGGGTGGTTATTACACCTGTGAGCTCCGATCAATTTTGGTACTTTCTTGATTGACTCCCCGTAGTCCCATGCAGGTCTTTTCCCTCCATTACTTTTATCATTGGTGGAAGATCGTTTTTAATGCCTGCCAAGGCTCTCAACATGGGACGGGTTGTGGATAAGGGGCATAGTTGCTTTAGCGGATTTCGGCTGTGGAAATGGATCCTAGTGAGATCCTTCTGATCAGCATTTCCTCTTCCCATACTGACCAGTGAGCCCAACTAGAATTCCGGTTGATCGGGACCATTTTCCTCCAACAGTTCTATACCGTGTTTGATTTCAACAGCGAGTCACCACGAGTCGGATTCGCATATCTTACACCGATCCGAAGGTAATACATCGTAGCGGCGCTCGTGCGCCACGACCCGACTCCGTAATATATGTTTTATTTTAATGTGATAAATTTGAAACAGTTCGACTTGTTGGTTTATCTGTGCTGCACAGCCAAAGATAAATAGTGCACGTGTAACCTGTTCACGAGATCACAGTGTGAGTGTGTGTAACTTTCACTTTCGAAGTAACGTAGTGAACACGATAGGTCCACGAGCTTGCAAGAAACGCTGACACTGTCATATAACACAATCACTAAACAGCCTTGAACTTAAACATCGGGAACAGTCTCGACAGTGATTTGTCAAAGATTCAGACAGCCAACAACAGAAACTCTGTTCGTTTTCGTATTTCAATGCATAGGACTATGGATAATATGTATAACAGATCATAAAAATGCAAGCGTCATGGGGGGCACACAAGTGATACCATAACTACTAACCTCAATACAAGTATTTTTGAGGAGATCCTAACACCCTTCTCTTCCTCGACGCGCATAGCCCGGCGGGCCAAGCCACTTCTCGAATGTGCCTACCCGGACACGCTAGCCCTCCTCGGTGGCGTCACGGTTTTCATGGCGCAGACGACATTGCGAATACTGAGCTAGACTGAGCGGGAGTAGATACTAGGTTCGACTTGCAGAGGAGCGTTCGCAACGATGATGGCTCGTCGAACTCCCACCAGACTGCCAGCATTTTTCAGGAACTCGGCGACGCTCCGGATGGTACTACGCACCACCAACGTGCTCACACGTTCTGCATGTAGCTATCTTGAGTCTACCCCCGCCAATCATTACAGGTGGTAATTCAGTGATTACAGACCTGGAAGGGCCCTCCAACGTGTGTACCCATAAAATCTCCAAATAAATAAATTGGATTCTTCAATGTACAAATGCACCAGGAACATTAAGTTTTCATAGTTCAAGCAAGGTCAGCAAAGCCGACCTGTAAATTACTGTATTCGAACACGGTGTATACGCTCTCCAGGAAAGGCATCCCGATGATCCAAAATGCTAGGAATATAGTCAGAATGAATACATCGAGCGCCGCAAGAGGGGTTCAGGGAGGAATAAGATACGAAATCTCACCTTCGGCGCTAGACGACTGGTCGGCAAGAATGGCACTAAAACATTTCGAAGAACCTTCCGCAATCGGACTAAGTCTGAGAGCTCCGGGAGGGATTTGAAACGTCTTTCCACCAAAAGTGAAGCTCACTGTCGGGAAAGAGTCGCACGACACTACAGGCTGTCGATGGAAAGAAAAGGTACCAAACGCAATCAGAACTCACGGTAATAGTAACTAAAGCCTGCATGTTCCAGGAGGGTACCGCCAAGCTGTCTGTACAACTCCGAAACCCGTTCTCGATCCCCGATGATGTAGTTTGCACCAGGATTGATAATGGCAGGTACCCTTTCGAGAATTCTTTCACCATTGACACGAACATCGTCCATGGACACCTGCCAGAACCCTGGCTATATGAATGCAAATGTCAGCAACATCCACTCCCATCTACCATTTTAACCCACAGGGTTCGCCGTTAAGCGTGTATAAGCGATGTTACCATTGTACTGCATCCTGTTTGCTCCACCGACGTACATCTCGGCGCCAGAAGAAGTGAGTTTCAATGAGAATTTGAATGTCGGATTAATTAGGCTCCCTTGACTGACAAGCGATGCAAACAGCGGGTCAACACCAATATTCGAGACGGATCGGAAGGCCAATCCCAGTATACCGTCTGCGGTATATGCATTGTTCTGTATCCGCTCGGATTTGAACTGTGTTACAGAACCAAATGTTTGAGGGTCTGCCTAGCTCGGCGGTCTGAATTTAATGGTCACGGTCATAAGCGATACAAAAAATACAGTGAATCCAGCGATGGTTATATTATCAGTATACAGATCACCTCGGACGATGGATCCATCTCGATATTTGAACTGAAATGACTTGTACTGGGCCTTAGCAGACTGAGATAAATGAGGATCCCAGAAGTTGCGATCTCCTGACATCCCAGGACAGCCAGTCTGCAGCACCCACATATCACTGCGTTGACTTGAACACAAACAGCTGCATGAACTAAAATAAAGCACCTACGCTACAGAAGTGCAGATTTTGACTGTAACGTAGATCAGGGTAAATATATCTCAGAATGATACAAGGAGAACGTACCGTTGAAGGTCTTGGGAGGAGTGCCAATCGAAATCTCAGCCATCCAACCGCTAGGTTGATAATTCAGCGGGAGGAGGCGACCCCGCCTGCCGAGTCCGGACTCGCTCCGTTTCACAGAGAAAGGATGCATCGTCTCCGTGTTCATCTCATAATTGTCCAGGCCACGAAGAATATCCCTATATAAACAAGGCTGAGCGGACCAGACATAACGGTTCATTGCACGTACTCCCTGACTGATATAGCATGAGATGACATTGCATTTAGATCAATACTTTCGTTGAATTTCGGAGAGGAAGGGTGTCTGGTGAGCGGTATGGAGATGCCACCCGCCTCCCAGTTGGGTATAGGTTTCGCAATGGCCAGAACGACCAGGCTGCTGGTGACTGCAAATATCGTTATCGTAATGAATCGCATTGTAGAGGAGTGGAATAATGGACGTCCACCCACAACTTACCTTTTTAATGGGAAGAATGTCGATATTTACGGTCATCAGGGATAAGATACGAACAAAACGAATGATGCATAGGTGAAACTGATACTGATGATTGAATGTTGGTGGTGAAGCTTTGAAGCCCGAAGGCCCGGGAAAAAAGAATGCGGAGTAAAACGGAGATCATAGAAATTTTTGGGACAAGTTGCTTAGCAGCGCTCGGGTAAGTCGCCAGTCCGAGTCTAATCGATACCCCCAAAATGTTGTTTACGGGACATCTCGAAGAAGAGTCAGAAATGCTGGCCCTCCAAGATACATCAATTTCGGCTCACTGAGGGTACGTTCATCGGCGACGAATGCACAGAACGCGTTGTCCATTCCGATCTCCGGTTCATTCTATGCATTCAATGTAAATGCGATGGCAGAGCTATTCCAACGTCCAAGTCACTATCAAGAAGAATAAGCAAAGGAAATAAACGCACGAGATGGCTGGCATTGGGTTTCTCTGAAACGAAAAGACCCTTCCTTCCTCCTTCTCAATGGTCAAGTTCGTCCATATTGAGGTCCAAATGGATGCTTCCATGATCTACCGCCTGTAGAATGTACCGCCATTGTCACGTCTGTGTCCATGTCCACGTAACTCGTACTCCCTAAACTATACCGTCCTCCTCCACCATGGTGAAGTGGAGGGATGACGACTCGGATGCTGGCACTCACCACATCGTCCAAAAAGTTCAGACACGTTTGAAGTCACGCCGCCAGCGTCGACTCCCGCAATCTAGCGCTCCCATGAGAACCTCTTCGATGCGTGCTTCACGAATACGCGCCTCTGGTGCACTGGGTTCGGACACTCCCATCCAATTCCCTGCAGACTCGGAAACGAGCTGGTCACCAAGAACCGCTTACGTGGTCTGAGACTCGGAATTGCAGGGACGCGCTGCACGAGTACTTGGTGCATGTTCTGTGAGATAACCCACAGGTCAAGAGAGCGTTAGTTCATGATAGTCTACCAAGATGGTCTGTCCGGGGTTGATAACGCGAGCAGAGGGTATCCTAGATATGCTCTTCCGAGTCGACGTAACTCCGAGTCAATGTACGGTGTGGGTGATGACTCGTGGTGGGTGAGGCGTCTGTCAAGAAATTTTCCGGAGAAAAGCGTGAACGGCTGAGAACGGGGTGGAGGAGGGTCGTCAAGCGAGAACGGGTCCGAGTCGAGGCTCCAACTGGAAGCAGGCCGCCGCATTGCAATAGATCATACGGTCTATAGCTATATATCCTGGCCCGGGGTATACCCCGGCCAATCGTTACAGCTGGTGGTTCAGTAATTACAGCCTTGGAAGGGACATTGAATGTTTGTTTATACAATGAACCAGGAACATTGGCCATAATTCAAGCAAGTTCTGCAAACCCGACCTCATAGGTCCTGTAATTGAACACGCTGTATACGCTCTGCAGGAAGGGCACCCCGATGGTCCAAAAGTCTAGGATATATGGTCAGAAGGAGTACATCCAGCGCCGCAAATAGGGAGCGATAACTTCAAAGTTAATATGAAATCCTACTTTTGGCACTAGGCGTGTGGTCGGCAACAATGGCACCGAAACAATAGGGAGAATCTTCCTCGACCGCATTACGTCTTAGAGCTTCGGGATGGATGTTAAACGACCCGCCACCAAAGGTGAAGCTCACTGTCGGGAAAGAGTCGCACGGTACTGCAGGCTGTCGATGAAAACAGGTTACCGAAAACACAATCAGAACTCACGGTAATAGTAACCAATGTTTCCATGTTCCATGAGGGTACCGCCAAGTTGTCTGTACAACTTCGAAACTCCTTCTCGATCCCCGAAGATGAAGTTTGCATTAGTGTCAATAATGGCAGGTACTTTTCTGAGGAGAATATGACCATTAACACGAACATCGTCCACGGAAACCTGCCACAATCCCTACATGAATTCCAATGTCAGAAACATCCACTCCCATCTCATCTAACTCACAGGATTCGTTACGTGTGTATAAGCGATGTCACCATTGTACAGCATTCTGTTTATTCCACCGACGTACATCTCGGCCCCAGAAGAAGTGAGTTTCAATGAGAATGTCGCATCAATTAGGCTCCCTTGTTCGACAAGCGATAAAAACAGCGGATGAACACTGAATTTCGAGACGGATGGGAATGCTAATCCCAGTGAACCGTCTGCGACAAATCCATTGTTCTGTAACCGATTGGGATTGAGACGTGTTACAGAGCCAAAGTTCTGAGGGTCTGCCTAGCTTGGCGTGTGAATTCAATGGTCGTGGACTAAGCAATAGAAAAACATACAGTGAATCCAGCGATGGTCATATTATCGCTGTATAGATCAACTTGAATGGTGGATCCAACTTCATATTCGAACTCGAATGATTCGTCCTGGTCCTTAGAAGATTGAGATGAAATGGGATCCCAGAGATTATGATATCCTGAAATCCCTCGACAGCCAGTCTGCAGCACCCACGTATCACTGCGCTGACTTGAACAAAAACAAACTTATGAACTGAAAGAAAGAACCTACGCTGCAGCAGTGTATATTGCAACTGTGACGTAGATCAGGGTAAACGAATAAATATCAGAATGATACAAGGAGCACGCACCATTGAAGGTCTTGGGAGGAGTGCCAATCGAAATCTCAGCCATCCATACCTCAGGTTGATACGTCAGCGGGAGACTAGCTCCACGCCTTTCGAGTCCGGACTCGCTCCGTTTCACAGCGAAAGGATGGATCGTCCCCGTGTTCACCTCGTAATTGTCTAGGCCGCGAAGGATATTCCTAAAAAAGCATGAGCAGACCGGATGTAACGACTCATTGTACGTACTCCCTAACTGATATGACATGAGAGGTCATTGCATCTAGATCATTGAAGCTTTCGTTGGAGTTCAGAGAAGAAGGGTGTCTGGTGAGCGGTATGGCGAAGCCAGCTGCTTCCCAGTTTGGTATAGGTTTCGCAATGGCCAGAGCAACCAGGCTGCTGGTGACAGCAAATATGGTTATCGTGATGAATCTCATTTACTACAACAACAGAGGAATGGAGTAAAGGACGATGGGTTAAACGTCTACCCCGGGCCACAAACCTTTATAATGAAACCATGTCAATATTTATGGTCATTATGGATAAGAACAAAACGAATGATGCATAGGTGAAACTGATAATGATTGAATGTTGGTGGTGCAGCTTTGAAGTCCGATGGCCCGGGGGAAAAGAATGCGGAGCAAAACGGAGGACACGTTGTGAAGCAGGGCCCGGGTAAGTCGCCAGTGTAATCGATACCTTCGACTCGGGTGCGTTCATCGGCTGTCCTGTGACGAATGCACAATTACCATGAATACGTTGTCCATTCGTATGTCCACTCCATTCCATACGTTCCATGGAAATGCAAGGAGAGGGTCATTCCAACGTCGATGTGATCACTGGCATGTGATCGGTGCTTGCAGCTTATTATTGAGAAGAAGAAAGAGAAGAGAAGCATCACACAAATCGCAAAATTCTGATAAACCCCTTATAAACCCTTATCAGATATCATGTTAGTATAAATTGCATATTGAAATATATACCATTATAACGCTAGGTTACTTGGCAGAGAAGCGTCGAGTGATGCACCCACAATAAGTATAATTTTGGTTCTTTTGGGCAATCTGTATCAGCGTGGTTCACAGGGGCCAATGGTCAGCACCTTATAATGGTAGGTTCCATGGACCACAAATATATTGTTGGTTCATCTGGAGGATCTCTGTCAGTGTGGTTCACACGGGCCATAGGGTGGTACAGTATATACCCCTTATAATGGTAGGTCAGCTGGCCCAACTATATAATCTAGTTGGTTGTGCAACTTGTGCCAGTGGCTCATAATGATACTTTCAGCTCTGGTGGGATTTGCCTATGTCAAGCACACCATCTATCTAATTATAAGCTTTCGGTGCCATATTAATGGTAAAGTCATTGTAGGGAAGGTACATCATAGCGACAAAAGCCACCCTTGTATATCTTCCTGACAGTGGTGGCGCTCAAGTGTATTGGATATTGTAGTGGAGGATATTTCTTACAATGGTGTTTCAGCTCATTTGTTCTCAAATTTGTATTCTATAGTCAGGAGTGTCATTATGGAACACTTTGAGCAGTGGAGGCATGCTGGTTTTAGACTTTTAGTTGACATAATTACACACCATCAGGAAACACATCTGAGCTACATATCATGGGCCACCAGTCTCACGTGACATGTAACACTGCACCCCCTAGTGTTGAACGAGCACTATTTAGTAGCTCCGAACGCTCTATGATTATATAATGACGACCTAGTATACAGTAGATTACATAATCTCTCTTTGTCGTATATAAGATTCAGACCCAGTGTCTGAGTCTGAATAACATCTTGTTCTCTTACCACTACGTTCGATAACACCTCAACGCTGACACCTGGTGAGTACCGGTAGTCCTCTACCTCGGTAGTCTACGGTTTCTACAGGTTATGAGCCCCGCCTAACGCACCATGATGAGCGCCCTATGGGCAGCACACATGAGTAGCTGGTCGGTAACCAGGCTTCAGCCTAAAGAACGTCGCGAACGCAGCACGTCGTAATGCACCTCTTAAATGAGAGTAGCAACGAACGAGCGCGAACACCGTGGGACTGAACCCATGCTAGTTCAGCACGCTAATGACGTTGCATTCTAGCTTCTATCACAATGTCTCCCAACACCAACTCCTCCTCCGGCATCCAAATCTTCACTGGTTCCAACTGGACCTCCTTCTGGTCGTCCATGGCTCCCTACCTCCAGGCCACTGGCCACACCTGGGTCATCGGCGTCTCCAAGCCACCCGCTCTCACTGCCGCCTCCATCAAGGAGGAACGAGAGTTTTGGATCCAATGGACCAAAGCCAACGACACCATCACCGGGACCATTCTGGTCCACCTTTCTGAGTCCCTCAAGGCTAAGCACAACGCTACTGCCACTGCCGCAGACCTCATCAAGGCCCTCAAGGACGAACATGACGTCCCCGGTGTCATGGGAGCCTACAGGCTCTTCAAGGAGCTCCTCGCCGTCGACATCCCATCCTTCTCTCATCCCGCTCCCGCTCTCAACAAAATTGAGACCCTCTTTACGCGGTTGGCAAGCGCCAACCATTCTATCCCCGACAAGGTGCAGGCCATGCTGGTCCTCGCCAAGCTCCCCTCATCTATGGACTTCGTCGCCCAGATGATAGTCCAAGAAAAGGACAATGCTGGCAAGGTCAAGGACTCCACCGTCGCAGGGATCCACACAGCCGTGGTCCTATCATGGGACCAGCGATCGATTCAGGGCAAGGGCAAACAGCCCGCCCACGCGAATAAACTATCGGCAGTCAAGCCGAAGGGGTCGGACCCCAAGTTCCAACAGCAACAGCAAC